>SJYC01105211.1:0-40856 GCA_006408675.1 Madoqua kirkii
TTGTGGTGCATGAGCTTAGTTGCCAGATGGCATGTGGAATCTTCCTGGATGAGGGATCGAACCTATGTTCCCTGCATTTATAGGCAGATTCTTAACCACTGAGCCACAAGGGAAGTCCGAAACTTTTTGTTGTTGTTGTTATTTAAATTGATTTCATTTATTTTTGTATCATTCTCTTGTTAGATCCTACATAAAAGCGATATCATATGATATTTATCCTTTTCTGCCTGACTGACTTCACTTAGTGTAATAATCTCCACGTCTGTCCATGTTGCTGAAGATGACATTATTTTATTCCTTTTAATGATTGAATAATTGAAACATCTGGAGAAGGAATTGGAAACCCACTCCAGTATTCTTGCTGGAGGATCCCATGGACAGAGGAGCCTGGCGGGCTACGGTCTATGCAGTCGTAAAAGTGGGACACGACTGAACGACTAAGCACAGTACAGCACACAATTGAAACATTTAAAACAGAATAAATAGCAATATTTTAAAAACTCTTCCGAAAAAAGAGGAGGCAATACTTTTCAAATCAACTCAACTAATTCTGTATGGCCATTATTATTCTGGTACCAAAACAAAGACATCTCGAGAAAATTAGAAACCAGTATATCTTATGAATATAGATGCAAAAGTCTTCAACAACATACTAGCAAATAAAAAATTAAGCAACATATTAAAAGGTTTATATACATGACCAAGTGGGATTTATCCAAGCTTGGTCTGACATTTTAAAATCAATGTAATACACAATATTAATATAATTCTAGACAAACTAAGAAGAGACTATCCTCAATCTGATAATGGCCATACATGAAAAACCCACAGCTAACATCATGTAATAGTGAAAGACTGAATGTTCTCTCCCTAAGATCATGAACAAGACAGGGACGTCCATTCTCAACACTTCTATTCAATGTTGTACCAGAGGTCCTAGCTGGGAAAATTAGACAAGAAAATGAAATAAAAGGGATCCAGATTGGAAGGGAAGAATGAAAAAGAATATCTATTTTCTTAAGAGTTCCTTGGTTGCCTAGTGGTTAGAATTCTGGGCTTTCACTGCTGTGGCCCAGGTTCAGTCCCTGGTCGGGGAACTGAGATCCTGAAGGCTGTGTAGCACGACCAAAAAAAAAAAAAAGAAGAAAGAAAGAAATCAATATGCAGATGACATGACTTTGTATACAGAAAATGGCCAACGATGCCACTAAGAATCTAATAAGTGATCCAGCAAGGTTGCAGGATACATGATTAATATGCACAAATTAATTATATTTCTATGTTCACTCACAATGAACATTCTGAAAATGAAGTTAAGAAAACAATCTAGGGAGGCGGCTACATCGGCAGCGGCCCAGAGCTGAGCCACAGTCCCAGACTCAGCCTCCCTCTTTGGCGCTGCCGCCACTGTAGCCGTCAGGGCTGCTGGTGGGCGGAAGCAGTGCTTGCCTCTGCTGTCTGCATCCTGTTTGGGAAATGTCACTCCCATGGTCCCACCATACGTACAAGAAAGCAGCCCCAGAGGAGACATGAGTTCAGTTCCTGGGCCAGGAAGATCCCACATGCCGAGGAGCAACTAAGCCTATGCACCACAAGTACTGAGCTGTGCTCTAGAGCCTGGGAGCCACAGCCACAGAGCCATGTGCCACAGCTGCTGAGGTTCACAGGCCCTAGAGCCTGTGCTCCGTGGAAAGGGAGGCCACTACAGCGAGAAGCCCTTGCACTGCAACTAGAGAGACGTTCCACACCTGCCCCCACCCCCGCAACTAGAGCAGGGAGGATCCAGAACAGCCGAAGAAGTGAAAAATAAAGTTACATATAAAAAAGAAAACAACTCCATTTATAATAGCACCAAAAAAGAAAATATATAGGAATAGATGCTATGCAAATGAATTGCAGAAGTTATACTATAAAAACTACACACTGTTAAAAGTAATGAAGATAATTCAGATAAATGGAAAGATATTCCACATTTATGAAACAGAAGACTTAATATCAAGTGGCAAAACTCTCCAAACTTCTCTACAGAGCCAAAGCAACTCTTATCAAAACTACAACTGCCTATTTTGCAGAAATGGACAGGCTGAGAGCAAAATTTATATGGAAATTCAAGAAACTCCAAATACCAAAACAATCCAAAAAGAAAAATAAAGTTGAAGGACTTACATTGCTTGATTTTAAAAACTTAATACAAACCTACAGTAATCAGAATGGTACAGTACTGGCACATATGTAAGAACACATATCAGTGGAATAGAATTAGCAGTTCAGAAATAAACCCGTATATTTATGGCCAATTGTTTTCTTTTTATTGAAATATAGTTGATTTACAATGCTGTGCCAGTCTGTGTTATACAGCAGTGACTCAGTTATATGCATGTATACATTCTTCTCTTATACTAGGACCCTGTTGTTAATCCATTCTAAATGTAATAGTTTGCATCTACCAACCTCAAACTCCCAGTCCACCCCTCTCCCCCAACCTCTTGGCAACCACAAGTCTCTTCTCTACAGCTATGAGTCTGTTTCAGCTTTAAAAGTAGGTTCATTTGTGCCACATATAATTTTTGGCCATGCTGAGTCTCCGTTGCTGCGTGGGATTTCCTATAGTTGTGGTGACTGGGGACAAGTCTTTAGCTGTGCTGCATGGGCTTCTCGCTGCGGTGGCTTCCCTTGTGAATCATGGGCTCTAGAGAGATTCAGCTTGAGTGTTGCAGTGTGTGGGCTCAATCGCAGTTCCCAGCCTTTGGTTAATAGGTGTGCTCAGGCTTAGTTGTTCCGAGGCATACAGCATCTCCCCAGACCAAGGATCGAACTGATGTCTCCTGCATTGGCAAGCAGATTCTTCACTACTTAGCCACCAGTGACGCCCCGTGCCATATTTTCAATTATACATACAAGTGATATCAGATGGTATTTGTCTTTCTCTTTCTGACTTCACTTAGGATAATCTCTAGTTGCATCCACATTATTTCATTATTTCTTATGGCTGAATGGTATTTCATTATATATATATATACACACACACACACATACACTACATCTTTATTTATCTGTCTATGGATACCGCACAACTGCCCTCATCTCACACACTAGTAAAATAATGCTTAAAATTCTCCAAGTCAGGCTTCAGCAATACATGAACCATGAACTTCCAGATGTTCAAGCTGGCTTTAGAAATGGCAGAGGAACCAGAGATCAAATTGCCAACATCCAATGGATCATCGAAAAAGCAAGAGTTCCAGAAAAGCATCTATTTCTGCTCTATTGACTATGCCAAAGCCTCTGACTGTGTGGATCACAATAAACTGTGGAAAATTCTGAAAGAGATGGGAATACCAGACCACCTGACCTGCCTCTTGAGAAAACTATATGAAGGTCAGGAAGCAACAATTAGAACTGGACATGGAACAACAGACTGGTTCCAAATAAGAAAAGGAGTACGTCAAGGCTGTCACCCTGCTTATTTAACTTATACACAGAGTACATCATGAGAAATGCTGGGCACAAGCTGGAATCGAGATTGCCGGGAGAAATATCAATCACCTCAGATATGCAGATGACACCACCCTTATGGCAGAAAGTGAAGGAGAACTAAACAGCCTCTTGATGAAAGTGAAAGAGGAGAGTGAAAAAGTTGGCTTAAAGTTCAACATTCAGAAAACGAAGATCATGGCATCTGGTCCCATCACCTCATGGCAGATAGACGGGGAAACAGTGGAAACAGTGGCTGACTTTATTTTTCTGGGCTCCAAAATCACTGCAGATGGTGATTGCAGCCATGAAATTAAAAGACGCTTACTCCTTGGAAGGAAAGTTATGACCAACTTAGAAAGCATATTGAAAAGCAGAGACATTACTTTGCCAACAAAAGTCCGTCTAGTCAAGGCTATGGTTTTCCCTGTGGTCATGTATGGATATGAAAGTTGGACTATAAAGGAAGCTGAGCACCACAGAATTGATGAGGGGGCTCCAAAATCACTGCAGATGGTGATTGCAGCCATGAAATTAAAAGACGCTTACTCCTTGGAAGGAAAGTTATGAGCAACCTGGATAGTATATTCAAAAGCAGAGACATTACTTTGCCAACAAAGGTCCATCTAGTCAAGGCTATGGTTTTTCCTGTGGTCATGTATGGATGTGAGAGTTGGACTGTGAAGAAGGCTGAGTGCTGAAGAATTGATGCTTTTGAACTGTGGTGTTGGAGAAGACTCTTCAGAGTCCCTTGGACTGCAAGGAGATCCAACCAGTCCATTCTGAAGGAGATCAGACCTGGGATTTCTTTGGAATGATGCTAAAGCTGAAACTCCTGTCCTTTGGCCACCTCATGCGAAGAGTTGGCTCATTGGAAAAGACTCTGATGCTGGGAGGGATTGGGGACAGGAGGAGAAGGGGATAACAGAGGATGAGATGGCTGGATGACATCACTGACTCAATGGGCATGAGTCTGAGTGAATTCTGGGAGATGGTGATGGACAGGGAGGCCTGGAATGCTCTGGTTCATGGGGTTGCAAAGAGTCAGACATGACTGAGTGACTGAAATGAACTGAACTGAACCCAATAGTAACCATGACTAGAGGTTTGTTTACTTTACGTGACTGTAGAAATACATATAGGAGGACATATTTTTCTTTTGTGGTTTAATATAGTTATTATATTCCAGAAAATTATATACATATGCAAAGAATAAATGGGGCACCATGCTAATTACTTCCATACAACTAACTTACCTTATTCTTAAACATTTTTATTCTGTACTGTACACATGAAAGATACTGTGGCTCACAGAGATGAGGTAACACATCTGACAGGAGTGGAAGAGCTGAAACATAAGGCAAGCATGACTCAAAACCCTTTCCGTTTCCTTTCCATAAAGCCACGCAACCAAGAGGTTTTAAGTGAGTTGAGTGCATCTTTTACTTGCTAATGGTATCATTAGCAATGAGATAAATGAAATTTTTTGCACCATTCTGAAAGTTTTAGAATGTTCTCATGTCTCTCCTCAAATAAACATCATCTTACCTTAAATTCACAATTTGAATAATATGACCCGAAAACATTGAGAAGCTTTTTAATATGTAACTAGAAAGTCAAGAATACCTGGAGTAACAGGCAAATTTGGCCTTAGAGTACAGAATGAAGCAAGGCAAAGGCTAATAGAGTTTTGCCAAGAGAATGCACTGGTCAGAGCAAATATCCTCTTCCAACAACACAAGAGAAGTCTCTACACATGGACATCACCAGATGGTCAACACCGAAATCAGATTGATTATATTCTTTGCAGCCAAAGATGGAGAAGCTCTATATAGTCAGCAAAAACAAGACCCACAGCTGACTGTGGCTCAGATCATGAACTCTTTATTGCTAAATTCAGACTTAAATTAAGGAAAGTAGGGAAAACCACTATACCATTCAGGTATGACTTAAGTCAAATCCCTTAGGATTATATAGTGGAAGTAAGAAATAGATTTAAGGGACTAGATCTGATAAACAGAGTGCCTGACAAACTATGGATGGAGGTTTGTGACACTAGTTCCCATGTCTTGGCTTTGTGGACAGTGCTTCTATAGACATAGGGGTGCATGTATCTCTTCGAATTACAGTTTTCTTCAGGTATATTCTCAGGAGTGGGATTGTTGGATCATATGGTAGCACTTTTTTAGTTTTTTGAGGGCTCTCAATACTGTTTTTCATAGTGTACCAACTTACATTCCCACCAACAGTAGGAAGTTTCATTTTTCTCCATACGCTCTCCAGCATTTGTTATTTGTAGACTGTTTAATGGTGGTCATTCTGACCAGTGTGAGGTGGTACCTCACTGTAGCTTTGATTTATATTTCTGTAATGGTTAGCAATACTGAGCATCTTTTCATGGGCATGTTGGCCATCTGTATGCCTTTTTTGGAGAATTGTCTATTTAGGACTTCTGCTCATTTTATGATTGGGTTGTTTGTTATGGAGTTTGTATGAGCTATTTGTATGTTTTGGAACTGTTATGGAGTTTGTATGAGCTATTTGTATGTTTTGGAAACTAAGCCCTTGTCGGTCACATGGTTTGCAAATATTTTCTCTCATTCTGTAGGTTGCCTTTTCGTTTTGTTTCTAGTTTCCTTTGCTGTGCAAAAGCTTTTAAGTTAGACAAAGTTCCATTTGCTTATTTTTGCTTTTATTTCTGTTGCCTTGGGATACTGACTTAAGAACATTGTTACAATTTATATGATGTCCAAATAAAATCTTGTCATAGAATGTTCAGAATGCCATTATGTATAATAACCAAAAAGTGGTTTGAAACAACCTAATGTCTATCAGCTAATGAATGGATAAGCAAAATGTAGCATACATACATAATGGAATTTTGACAATAAAAAGGAATGAGGCAATATGACATGTTGCAATATAGATGAATTTTCAAAACATACTAAGTAAAAGAAGCCAGTCATATATTGTACAATTCCATTTACATAAAATGTTCAGAATAGGCAAATCTGCAGATAAAAAGTAGATTGGTGGTTGCCTACGACTGGGTAGTGACTGCCAATGAGTATAGGGATTTCGGGGGGTGGGTGATTATCATCTCTTTAAATGTACTGAAGACTATCAAACTGTGTACTTTAAGTGGATGAATTATATGTAATATGAATTACATGTCAACACACATGGTAGCAAGAAAAATTATGGGATAATTAGGGAAATTTGAAGATTGACAGGGTAGTGATAATACCAGTTATTACAGTTGAACTGCATGGGTCCATTTACGCATGGATCTGAGGTTGGTTAAATCCATGGATATGGAACCCTGGATTTGGAGGGCCGACTGTGAGACTTAAGCATCTATGGATTTTATTATCTGCTGCAGGTTCTGGAACCAATCTCCCATGGACACTGAGGGATGTACTATAATTTTTTTCAAGCATGATAATGGCATTGAGGTTATGTTTATTAAAAAATTGTCTTTTTACAATACTAAAATATTTGTGGGTGTAAATAATTAGAAACAACTCTTTTGAGCCTACCTATCACTTTATCACCCGGTTTTTCTGCCCCTACTTAAATTCCTTCTCCACATTACGTGTTGACCCCCATCCCCACTTCTGTCCCTACAATTATCTTTTGAACCAGTTCCAAGCAGGCTTTCATCCTCAGCATTGCAGGGCTGTAGCCAACAGTCAATTACAGCTGGTGAGTATAGATACCCTTTTGTATTCTCAAGTTTTGCATTCACAGATTCAACCAATCAGGGATCAAAAATATTAAAAAAAAATTATAGAATGTTCCAGAAACCAAAACCTGATTTTTCCATGTTCTGGCAATTATTTACATAGCATTAGGTAACATAAGTCATCCAGAGATGGTTTAAAGTATATGGGAGGATATGTACATAGGTTATATGTAGATACTATGTTGTTATTAAAATAAGAGACTTGAGCATCCAGAAGGATCCTGGCACCAAATCCCTCTCCAAGGGTGACTTAACTGACTTGGTTGCTTTTCCTCTTATTTCAGTTGCTGCTTTCTATTTCCTTTCCTAGTTTCATGACCATCTTATCCCTAAATGCTACAGTGCCCCAGGGCTCAGTTCTTAATTTTTTAAATTCTACTTATCTAGATGATCTCATGGCTCTAATATTCTCTAAATGCTGGCATCTCCCATGACATGCCCAAAGCCTGAACGTTTTTTCGAATTCCAGATTCATATGCCTAACTTTCTTCTTGATATTTCCATGTGTTAATTTGATATGCATCTCCAAAGTTGAATTTCTTGTCTCTTCTCATTCTCAACTTCAATAAGTTTCCCCATTTCAATAAATAGCAACTTCAAACTGCTCAGGTCAAAAGTCTTGGGAATCACTCTGGACTCTCTCTCATTCCCTACAAGAACTGAGCCATCAAATCCATGTGCCTGAGTGTACACAGACACCTCGCCCTTCCACTACTTGTACTTTTCCCAAGTCACCTTGTCTCTCACTTGTAGTATTTTACTAGTCTCCTAACTTGTCCCCCTCTTGCTCCCCTACAATCTATTCTCAAAATAAAAGCTAAAGTGAGTCTATAAAAACAGAAATGGATAAACAAGGTCCTGTTGTATAGCACAGGGAACTAATTCAATATCCTGTGATAAATCATAATGGTAAATATGAGAAAGAATGTACATATATGTATAACTGATTTACTTTGCTACACAGCAGAAAATAATACAATTGTAAATCAACTGTACTTCAATTATATAAATAAAAAAATAGAAGTCAAAACGTTTCTCTTCTGCTTAAAAACCTGACAGTGGGTCCCCATCTTACTTAAAGCCAAAATTCTTACATTGCCCTTGAAATCCACAATTTGGACTGAAGCCCCTGAATGTCACAATTTGGCATTCTCTTACCTCTGACCTCATTTCCTACTTTCCCCGCGCACACACTGCTTCTGCCACTCTGGCCTTTCAATTCTTAGAACATAGTAGGCGTCTGTCTCAGGATTGCTGCACTGGCCTCTACCTGGAATGCCCTTCTCCCAGGGAAAGGACATTGCTTGCTCTCTCAAATCCTTCACACATTTGCTGTATACTTCTCAGTGCCCCTCCTCCTTGTGCTATTTAAACAGAAATTCCTTTCCCTATCCTCAGCACTCCTTAATTAACTTCCTGCTTCAGTTTTTCCATATTTATTCTACCTGGCTCAGTACATATTTTATTTATTGCTACTCTGCTTTCTGTCTCCTCTTCCCCAAAACAAAGATTTTTTTCCTACTTTGCTCAGTGGTTGGCGCACAATCAGTACAGAGTATTTTTGGTGTGTTAATGCTGTTTATAACGCACTTACGTTCTCTGACTCTTTGTTTAACTGACACTAGCTTCTTGGGAGTTTGGCCGTGTCCCTGAGGAAGGTGAAGTTAATTGAACAGACCGGCCACTCAGACTGCTGTAAGAGTGCCCAAAGCACAGAGTGGGAATTCTACAGGTTCGGGTTTCAGTTGCAGCTTTGGTACCAATCAGCCATTAGGTGTTGGGCAAATCATTTCTTCTTTCTGGTCTTCTATTTACTCATCTGGTAAATGGAGCTCATTGCTTCAAATGACCTCACAGGATTTTTGAGAAAGCAAAAGTTAAAGATGAAATGTTGAACAGGAAATGGTGTGTCTCATTATTTTCTCTTTTATAGACAAAGATCTACTTACCTGGAATTTTATAATTTTTAAGAGCAATGTGTAGGCCTGGACTAAAATCTGAGTGTTCTTTTAGGAACTTGGAAGATGCAGGTTCGCCGTATTAAGCTTTTTTACACGTCACTAATTTGAGAGTGGAAGCTCTTGCTGTTAGCCTATTCTTTCTCCTGTGAAACCTCCCTCTCACATATAAACTATTGTTTTTCAGCATTCTTGTCCAAAGAAGTGAATAGTCACTGCCCATGGGTGCCCAGCTCCTGTAGAAGTTTGTTTTCTGATCACTTGTGTGTATGTATGGTTGGTGAGCTTCCCCTCAGCTCATCTGTATCCCAGAACCTTGGTTTCCTCACTTGCAAAATGATGTTAATAACTGGCTGTTTATTTTATGGATTCAATGACATATCAATAATTTACATAAAGCATAGTACAATGCCTAGCATATATTAAAGCTTCTGAAGTGCTTCCTATAAATGGAGACTGTATTGAGCTGCCACACTCAGGGTCACTTTCTAAAACAGTACTTCTACTATGTTATTACCCCTAGTTGAGGCCCTAAAACAATGTAGATCTCTCTACCCGATTTCAAGATATTCCCTATCCTATTGAAAGCAGAGTCCAAAGAGATATCTGCACACTTTTGTTCACAGAAGCATTATTCACAGTAGCCAAAAGGTATAAGTAACCCAAGGGTTAATTTTGGGAATATATATATATCTCATACATACAACGGAATATTAATTTTAAAAAGCAAGGAAATTCTGGGATGTCTCTGACAGTCCAGTGGTTAAGACTCAGTGCTTCCACTGTAGGAGGTTCCGTTCCTGGTTGGTTAAGATCCTGAATGCTGTGGGGTGTGGTCAAAAAAGAACCCTAAAGAATTTATAGATTATTATAATGAATAATGTGGCAAAAAAGACGGGGCAGAGAAATTCTGACACCTGTTTCAACATGAAAGCAGGATATTATGCTCAGTGAAATAGTGTAATAAGTCAGTCACAAAAGGAACATGATTCCAATTACATGAGGAACCTGAACAGTCAAATTTATAGAGAAAGTAAAAGAGTGGTTGCCAGAGGCTGGGGCGGGATAGGGACAGGGCTGTTTAAAGGGTAAAGAATTCCAGATTCCTACAGTTGAATTTTGAAGACGGTAGCACAGCAGTGTAAATGTACATAACTATACACTTAAAAGTGTATGGTAAATTTTATGTCATGTGTATTTTATCACATAAAAAATCAGACATTCCTGGGACTTAACTGGCGGTCCAGTGGTTAAAACTATGAGATTCAATGCAGGGGGCACAGGTTCTACCCTGGCCAAGGAACTAAAATCCCACATGCCACGCGGTGGGGCCAGAAACATTAAAAAAATTGAACATTCCCCATCCTAGTTACCAACATTACTTTCCACTTGTCTGTTTTTTTGTTTTGTTTTCCCAATTCAGTTAGGGTGCTCTCTTCACTGCACTCAGTAAAACGTCCACTGCCTCCCGAGCCCTTGCCCCATGCTATCTTCTCTGGAAAGCTCTTTTATCACCACCCAGCGGTTTTCAAAAGGTCGCTTGTGCTTTCTTCAAAAGATGTCTTCCTTTCTAGATCTAAACAGGAGTCACCTCCTACTTGCCATCGCTACTCCTTCAGCCCACAGTCCGCTCCCTTTCTTGCACTCCACAGAGGAGTCTACATAAGTCTTGTTTTAACTGAGTCTCTCCAAGCACATCATCTAGTCCTGGACCTTCACAGTTAAGATCTCACGGGTGTCCACACACTCCACTAGCAGGAGCTCCGCACGTGAGAATCGAGACGGAGGGAAGCCAACTCATACTCTGAGTGAGTTCCCCGGAGCAGTGTGCAATCTCACGAAAGCTTTCAATGTCAAATTACAAGTGAGGGTAGGCGCCGGATGCAGCAAAACTGTGTGCCCTTCGAGATCCTTAAAGGGGAGCCCTGTAATTTGCACAGCTTTTAAACCTCCGAGACACTCTCCCACACTTCTTCGAAGAGAAAGACGAGAGAGGGGATGGAAGCCGCCTGTTCTGTGCAGGCACTCAAGAAAGTCTCCAGGGTTTCCGAGGCTTCCAGGAGAAGACGTCTCTAGGGCTGGCTCGGCTACAAAGAGGGCAAAGAACCGTTAAAAAGTTGTGCTTCCGGCTCCAGCGCCCGCGCCTACCCGAAAAGTGAAGGGGGAGCCTCGGTACGGAGAGTCGCTAGGCACAATTTCCTTCGCCCTGGACGCCCAGAGGGTGCGCCGAGCGCGTAACCCAGAAGTGAAAGGCCGGTTCCCTCAGGTAGTAGACCTCCTCGCCCTCACCGGAGGAAGTTCTGGCTGGACGCCTTTTACCCAAGCTGTCCTGGTTCCTCCTGAGCTTTACGCTCCCTGCTTTCTGGTGCTCTACTGCCATGGCCGTTTAGATTCAATCCTCTCTGCCTAGCCTGAGTTTTGCCTCAACTCGCCGGGGGTCTAACTCCAGCCTGGCCGCCCTTTTCTTAAAGAACCTTTCCCTACGGATCCCCATCAGGGCCAATTGACGTTCTCCGAGTAGGCGAGAGCTCCGGGGACTGGCCGGTCCCGAATCCCGTCGCAGCCAGGGCGGCGCCTGCGTTGGGCGTTACCATAGAGAAGCAAGCGCCTCTCTGCTCTCGGTTTACACACTCTATGGTCCAGCCGGGTCGTGGCGGTAAGGGGAAAAAAGGGAGACCTCATTGCGCAGGCGCTTTGGGCTTCTAATTTTTTTTTTTTTTTTTTTTAATCCCCGCACCAAGCGCTTAACCTCATTGGGGTGGAGGAGAAGGCGGCGGCCGTCTGGTCCGCAGAGGCAACGGGAGAGAATAATACGGCCGTAAGTGCTCGGTTAGGGCGAGGGTGTGTAGACCCCAGGCCTCCCAGGCCCCTTCCCCCCTCGCAGTGGTGGGCACCGAGGCTGGGTGGGGGCTAGGTCCAGCGCTGTCATCCGCTCTTGGGTGCACTTTGGGGGGAGGGGGGGCGGCCCTTAGGTTGGAGCTGGGCGGGGAACGGGAGCGGAGGACTGTTTATCCAGCCCGCAGATCGCTGATCCCACGCTGCTTTGCAGGGAGCTGGGGGTGGCTCTGGGGTCAGCCTGGCTTTGTGTGCCCCTCTCTCTTCTCTCCCGGACCCCACCCCGGGCCCCCTTCCCGACCCGAGTCTCGGGCCTGGTAGGAGAAGCCGCGTTTGAAAAGACCCGGGGCTTGCGAGGGGAGGGGGCGAGAGTGAGAAACCCCCCACAACTACTACTGGGCGAGTGGTGGGTGTGGAGAAAGATCGGGAGGGAAGGGGTCCTGCCGGGCCAGACAAAGCCGGGCGCGGGCCGGGCGGGATGCGCAGGGTGCCGGAGGTCCCCGGGCCCGCAGCGAGCTGCTTCGGAGGCTGGGAAAGCGGACAAGTGCTGAGTTAAGCCTTGTGCAGCCTCCTCAACTTGCCTTTGTTGTTCTTCGGTATTGGCAGGGACGCTCTGACGGAGAGGAGTGTGTGATCTTGCACGTTAGCCTGGTTGGGTACAATGGAACTCATCACATTTTGCTTTCTCGTTTTCCAAGCCCCTCGGATGAGTCTGGGGTTTTCCAGAATCTCACTTATTACATAATTTTAAAACAACAACAACAACAACAACAACAGCAACTTGTGTTTATTCCTAAAATTAAAAACAAAAATTAGGTGGAGCTTTGAAACATGTTTTATAGCATCTGGGTGAGTTTCTCTGTCGTGAGGTTCGTTCATTAATGTTGACCATTTGTAGAACCTGTGAGCTCTTTAAAGGTGATACTTTCATTTGTAGATATGACATCCAGAGCTCTAGATTCTCTAGTCCTTTGGGAGGCAGTGATGCAGAAGAGTCAGAAGTGAGAAATAGTTGCTTGCTGCCGTGTGCCTTGCACCCTGTTTGAGTGCCAGAATCTGGTATAAATGATGGCTTTAGAAATTGTTGCTTTTATTACTGTTATTGTGACATTTACTGTCCTCTTGGTCAGAGAAATCCTGGACAGTGGGCTCCTTTTGCTTGTCAAGGGAGTGGAGAATAGTAACATTGATGCAGAGACAATATAGATAAGAAAAATAACATCACAGTGTCCCAGAGTTACTGGATATTACTTATCTTTTCCATTTGCTAAGAAAGATTTAAATTTTGGTGAGCTGGTTGCTTATCCATCTTTGTAAGATTGTGTAGTTGGACCTTTTTTAGCAACTTACTCAATGCTGTTTCTGAAATTCATAGCTTATCAGCTAACATGTAGATGTTTTAGGATTTTAAAGTTTTAATTTTTGTTGAGGAGCTTTCAGCTGTAGTTTTGTATTCTCCCAACTAAGGTAACCAAAGTCAGAAATCCTTTGAAGAGACTGTTGGTGGTGGAGTTGTCAAATATTTTATCTCCATGTTACAGTCTAAGTGGTAGTGAATAGGGAAAAAGCTTTTGCACCTTAAATTAGTGTTAGAACTGAAAACCTCAATCTCCTAGAGTGCCAAGATTTTGGCCACAGGCTCAACTTTACCTGAAAGAGGTAGACAATTTTTTTTTGTACTAATTGCAAGCACAAATCTGAAGCTTGGTTTTTTACGCTTGAGTTAACTGCTGCCATAGAATCTCTTAAGTGTAGTTCAGATGATGGGAACTTGCTTTTTATAGAGCAAGATTTCAGATCCTTAAAATAGTTTGACAGGGATGTTGAGACATGAATGGCCAGAAGACCATTACGTTTATTGTTCACATGTGTTTGTTTTGTTCACTGGTTTGGGATGTAGATTTATTTCCCTTTAATCCTTTGTTAATTTTCTCCCCACCTTTTTTTTAGATGGCTCAGTCTCACAGTTTATAAGTTGGGTGAGATAGTTTTTTGTACCTGAGACATAAATTAATTTTTTCAGACGCCATTTATTCTTAACAATCTTCTACTTATAAAGTTGTAGCTTTTTAGATTGATGGATAATGCTTTTTATTTCATAGTACTATTGGTAAATGTTATAATCATTTAAGGGATGATAACATATTAGGCTCAGAGCTGAGTTTTGATAACAACTTTGATGATTGCAAGTGTGGTAGTCAGATAGTGAAAAGAATAGTAGCAGAAAATAATGCTTGAAAACAGAATCACTG
The DNA here is from genome assembly GCA_006408675.1 of Madoqua kirkii. Taxonomy (NCBI): domain Eukaryota; kingdom Metazoa; phylum Chordata; class Mammalia; order Artiodactyla; family Bovidae; genus Madoqua; species Madoqua kirkii. Next base: position 14,265 of record SJYC01105211.1, read on the forward strand.
ATGATTCAGTCTTTGGTTTGTAAAGTGTAATTTAAGAAAGTAAACTAACCTTTCTTTATTGAATGCAACCAGGTCTGCATCCATAAAGAGTGTGTGTGTTTGGTTAACTGACCTCTGAAGGCCTTTTCTTTTTAGCACCACGATTTCTTGAGTGTTAGCTGCATCTTCACGCTGCAGGGCTTCCTCCACCTCTTTGAGCTCAGACCAGTACTGCCAGGCTGAATGCTCCTGCTCCTCAGATTCTTAGGGCATCTCCACAGAATCCACTTTCCCACAGGCATCCCTGAAGATGTAGCTCAGGTGTGTTCAAATGGCAGCATTTCTTCCGTAATACTTTTGTTGACTTTTCTCCTGTTTCTTGCCTGGAAGTCTCCTCACTCCTTGTTGATTCCTGTTGTATCCCTTACCTTCCTCCTGGGAAGATTCCTCTGGTGATTTATTCTTCTCTAGGTCCTTGAGGGTCCTGGGAGTTTGTAGAAGACTTTGTAGTAGCCTCTGTGCTTGGACTACTGGCCTTGTGTAACCAGTTTCTGTAGAAAGTGTGAGGGAATAAACCAGTGTATCTTAACTTAGAATAAAAGGATTGGAGCCTTGGAGGAACTCTTAGAGGCCCCATAGTCCAACATCCTGCCTTTTGTCTACTGTATTCTGGTCTTGAACCTCAAGCCACAGCCTGCTTTCCTGTCACTGGACAGGTTTTGATTGCTGGAAAGATATTCTAGACTGTCTCCACTCTGCCCCTCCCCTTTGCCTGTTGAGCTTAGAACTCTCTGAAGCAACATGAATCAAATGTGTTTCTTTTCCGTGAAATAGTCTTTCATTTCCCAGGACAGTCATCAAGCCTTTTCTAAATTTATTGATTAATTTATTAAACTGTTTCTTTAGTTCCCTGGTAGCTCAGCTGGTCAAGAATCCGCCTGCCATGTGGTAGACCTGGGTTTGATCCCTGGGTTGGGAAGATCCCGAGAAGGGAACAGCTACCCACTCCAGTATTCTGGCCTGGAGAATTCCATGGACTCTGTAGTCCATGGGTCTCAAAGACTTGGACACAACTGAGTGACTTTCACTTTCAGGAACCACAAGGATATAGCTGAAAGACACACATGGGTCTCACGGTTCAAGGGCTCACTCACAGTGTAATGGAGGAGACAGATAAAATGTTACAAATTCCGTCCCTGTGATGCTGAAGTATGTAAACAGCCCTAGGCCCTTTGTCCCTGTGTGGTTTAAGCTGATATCACCTAAACTAGATATCACTGTGCTCTCTTTAGACAACTCTTCTTTGTTATGGTCCTTTAAATGTAATATATGAAATAAAGCAGAATTTGATATGACCTGACCAGAATATATAGTCACTGTCTTAGGTTAGGAAACTGTATCAAGGATTTTCAGACATGTGAGCTTTCTGGTTCTGCCACTTGCTAGCCCTGTGGCTTTGGGCCATGTGTCAGTTAGATCATCTCTTTGTATTTTAATAATTTCATCTACAAAAGGAGGGTGAAGGGCAGGCAGTGTTAATAGCAGCATCTTCTTACAGGGCTGTGTGAGGATGAAGTGAGATAATATATGTAAGATGCTGAGACTAGTGACTGGCATATACTGAGTAAGTATATGGATTTCTTGTCATGTATTCATGGTAAGAGTTAATGTAATAATAATAGCAGTAACTGGGACTTCCCTGATCCAGTGGTTAAGACTCTGAGCTCCCAGTGCAGGGATAATGGATTCGATCCCTCGTCAGGGAACTAACATCCTGCATGCCACAAGATGCGGCCAAAAAAAAAAAAGCAATAATCATGTTGCCAGAATCACTTGGAGAGGGTCTTAAAATATAAATGGCCTGGTCTTATTTATTTCTAGCCACCCAGAAATTTTGGTCAGTTAAGTCTTCGTTGGGCCTCAGTTTAGTTCAGTTCAGTCGCTCAGTTGTGCTCGACTCTTTGCGACCCCATGAATTGCATCACAATTTTTTGGGCAGCCACAATTTTTTAACAATCCTAAGGTAAATCTGGAAAAGCCAGTTTGAAACTCCTGCATTCTATGTTAATTTTGTCAGTGACTGCATTTGCTTTTACAAATGAAAAAAATTACCAGGTAACAGTCATAGATTCTCCTCAAAGATTTGAACATGGAAGTAAAGGGGAAGGTCTGGCCCCAGATCCTGCTGAGCCCCATGGGAGGCGATACATCCTCTTATTATCTGTTTGGAGTATGTCTCCTAAACATGGTTACCCTTGTTTGTAGGAACATCTTCATAATCCTAACAGCCAGATCGGAGGGAACAAACCCTGGATTTTCAAAACACTTATACATTCTTAATCTTCTTTGTTTCCTTCAAAAATCCCGTGAGGTAGGCAGTGGAAATACCACAATTAAATACCACAATTATCCTGTCAATTTACAAATGAGAACCCAAGACCTCGGTGTTAAATCCCAGTACATAGTGGAACGAGGATGAAAACTCGGCCTTCTGTTTTCTCAGCCTGATGTTCTTTTTGTGTAAATTGTCTCTTAGCGACGTAGTTTTTACATCTTATATTGAAGTTTTGGTTCTGAAGTCGCCTGATCATTTTTGCCACGTGAAATCCGCCAGACCAGGTTTCCTCTCTCCTTCAGTGTGTTTACATTTTAAAAGAATGTAAATTTAAGGGTTAATAGTTAGTGAATCTGTTAAGATTTATCCTGTGGTGAAAGAAAATTTAGAACTGGCCCGTGCCCATCTTGCTGCCATGGTGTGACTGGGTGCGTTTGTCTTCATTCAGTGACTGAGGTCAGTGAGTCTGCCTTCTACCTCTGGACGGTTGACCAGTTAACTTTCTAAGCAGAATGAGTTAAACTTATTTGTAATCCTATTACAGTAATATGGCAATAATACAGAAAGTTGAGAGACCAGACAGGGGAAAACCTATATCAAGCCATCCTAACACAGGGTTTTTTCTTCTTTTTTTTTTTTTTTTTGTAATCCAAACACGTTTTTTGTATGTATTGAAGTAAAATTGACATGTTACAATATGTTGGTTTTCAAGTGTGTAGCATAGTGATTCAGTGTTTTTGTATGTTGTGAAGTGATCACAATAAGTCAAGATAACCTTACAGAATTTTTTTCCTTGGATGAGAACTTTTAAAATTTAATCTATTAGAAACTTTCAAATGTACAGTACAGTATTGTTAAACTATGGTCATCATGCCATACATTTGTTTTATAACTAGAAGTTTGTACCTGTTGATACCTTTCAGCCATTTGTCCCCCTGTCCCCCTCCCCACTTCCAGGTTTTCTCATAGTGACCTGTCCATATGTCCCTGTTTTTTAGCAAGTCTTTTTAGGTCTTCTGTGTTTTATGAATGAAAGTAAAGTGAAGTCACGCAGTCCTGTCCGACTCTTTGCGACCCCATGGATTGCAGCCCCTCAGGTTCCTCTGTCCGTGAGATTTTCCAGGCAAGATTATTGGAGTGGGGTGCCATTTCCATCTCCAATGTAATGACATAGTGTGCATCATTTTGATTTTTAATAGCTTTGTCATATTTGATTTGATGGCAGATTTTGGTAAACTGGGATCCTTGTTTTTTGGCTGTGCCTCGCAACTTGTGGGGTCTTAGTTCCCTGACCAGAGATTGAACCTGGGCCCTTGACAATGAGAGTGGACTCCCAACCACTGTACTGCCAGGAAATTCCTGGTAAACCAGGATCCTTGATATGCAGGTATATACATATTTTTATATATTATATATCAAGATATATAATTATATTACAACAGTGGCTGTTTTTGCCATGTAGTGTGTTTTTTTGTGTTGTTTTCTTTGGATCAGTTCCAAGAAGTGAGAATGTTGGTGACTTTTGATACATATTGCCTGAATGCTGACCAACAGCTTGTATCAGTTAATAATTACTCCAGCAATTTAAGAGTGCTTGACAAAAATTTTACCAAGTTCTGGTAATAAAATTTACTTTTTTTGTTTTCTGTGAGAAGTATAGAACATATAGGTTGAATTGGATATTACCTGCAGGAGATTGCTTTCACTTCCATGGGTTCCATGTCCTGTGTTGCCAAAGCTAGTGTGTTTTTCAGTAGGCATGGAGGAAGACAGCTCTTGCTTTGTGAGGCAGACTGCTCCGTTCGTCAATATCAGAATGTAGTCTTAGGACATCTCTGTACCTTCCCTTCAAGTGTTTCTTTAAACAGTTGTGCTCAAGGGCCTTTCCTGAAATACCTAGTGACTGGAATGTTTGGTAGCAGGGGTCAGATATCTGTGTCTTTAACAGATTCCTCAAGTGATGCTGAGGCCACCAGAGCCTGAGACCTGCCTCAGGACGACCTTCTAACCGACTTTCTGCTCAGTTCCTCCACAGAGCACGTCTCTCCTGTGGGTTGAGCTGGGCTTCGATGTGAACAGAGGCTTGTTGTTTAGAGAGGAGTGAATTGTCTAGCAGCTTCCTTCCTAATGTGGAGTAGCTGGGTTCATTCTGCAAACAATAAGCCAGTCTTTCCAAGAGTCATTGAACTGCATAGAAACAGCTCCTTCTCTAAAATCTGTGTTTTATTTGAGTTCTGAAAATCATAGAATTCTCCAGACCCAAGCCGTGTCCTGCCAAGCCTTTGGTTGGCTCAAGGGTGGCAGACAGACCTCTTGTCCCAGTGGTAAGAGCCATCATGGACTGAACACCCAGCGTGAGCCAGGCACTAGGCTGGGTTTCACGGGTGCTCTTTTGGCAGGTCTTACGGCAGCATTTAAAGGTAGATGCTGTTTTCATTTTTTAATGAGAGGAAGTTGAGCCTTATTAGTTAGAGCACTTGAGTAATTTGTCCATGGTCATGCAGCTGCAAAGTAGCAGAGTTTGGCTCTTGGATTCTTCAGTTTCCTTTCCACTTATCTCTGTTTTTTCCAGCACAGGTTATTTTTCCTGCAGGAAAGGTCAGTGGGCAGTCTTGGGGGAAAGTCTTCTGCTAGCATTTGGCAGCATCTGGAGAGGCCTCTTCTCTGGTTAGGAAGGATGTACGGATGCAGTCTTCTCATGAGGATTTCCTTGAGAGTTGGTTGGATCCGGGAACCTACAGTCCCTTTTGGACTTGAGTCCTTGATTTGAGATCCACCCTTGGACAGGCCAGACTCCTTAAGACTTTTAAACTCTTTTTTTCTTTTTACTTTGGCAAAATATGCTATTGTAACCGTTTTAAAGTATACAGGTGAGTGGCATTAATAACATTCACTTTGGGCAGCAGTCATCACATTGTATTTCCAAATCTTTTCCATCACCCCAAACAGAACTCTGTAAGCAGTAAATCCTCATTCTTCCTACTTTCTCAGGCCCTGGTCTCTATGAATTTGCCTATTCTGGCTATTTCATTAAAGTGGAATAATTATACGTCCTTTTGTGACTAGTTTATTTCACTTAACTAATATTTTCAAGGTTCATTTATATTGTAACCTGTGTGAGAATGTTATTCTTTCTTAATCCGTAATAATATTCAATTGTATGGACACTCCAGTTTATATATCCCTTCACCTGCTGTTAGAAGTTGGGTTGTTTCCACTTTCTGACTATTGTGACTGTAATGTATGCTGGTTCACAAATTTGTTTGAATCTCTTCTTAATTCTTCTGAGTGTATACCTAGGAGTTCTGTGTTTAGCTTTTTCAGGAACTGCCTAATTTTCCACAGTGGCTGTGCCTTTTTACATTTCCAGCAGTTTTGTACAAGGGTTTCAATTTCTCCATGTCCTTGTCAACACTTGTTATCTGTTTGTTTTTTCCCTACTGACTAAGGTGTTGAGCGTCTTTTCACTTATACTAAGTGCTTATTGACACTTAGTATATCTTCTTTGGAGAAATATACATGCAAATCCTTTGCCCATTAAAAAAAATTGAAATGTAGTTAATTTATAATGTGTTTCTGGTATACAACAAAGTGTGTCAGTTATACATATGTATAGTATTTTCATATTTTTTCCATTACAGCTTACTATAAGATATTGAATATAGTTCCCTGTGCTATACAGTCAGACCTTGCTGTTCTCCTTTGTCCGTTTTTATTTATTTATCTATTTTTGGCGGCACTGAGTCTTCCTTGCTGCACGCGGGCTTTCTCCGTTGTGGTGAGAGGAGGGTCCTCTCTAGTTGTGGTGTGTGGGCTTCTCATTGCAGCGGCTTCTCTTGGTGTAGAGTATGGGGCTCTAAGGCCCACAGGCTTCCATAGTTGTAGTACGGGCCTTTGCTCATTTTTAAATTGGACTGTGAGAAAGCCTTGGACAGTAGAGCCTGGTGGGCTACATTCCACAGTCGCAAAGAGTCAGACATGACTGCAGCAATTGAGCACATGTGTGTCTTTGGTTTAGAGTTTTAGGAGGTCTTATTGGAAGCGGGAGGAGAAGGGAACGACAGAGGATGAGATGGCTGGATGGCATCACCGACTCGATGCACATGAGTTTGAGTGAACTCCAGGAGTTGGTGATGGGCAGGGAGGCCTGGCGTGCTGCAGTTCATGGGGTCGCAAAGAGTTGGACACGACTGAGCAACTGAACTGAACAGAAATATTCTGAATGTTATGCTCTTACCAGATATATGATTTGCAGATGTTTTCTCCCACTCATTCTGTAGGTTGTTTTTTCGTTTTTTTTTGGATAATGTCCTTAGTAATTTTGATGAAATCCAATTAATCAGTTTTTTCATGCTTTTCATGTCATATCTAAGGATCTATTGCCAAATCTAAGGTCATGGAGATTTACTCTTATGTTTTCTTCTTAGAGTTTTATAGATCCAGCTCTTCATCTTCGTGACCCATTTCGAGTTAGTTTGTGTAAACTCTGTGAGGTACAGGTCTAACTTTGTTGTTTTGTACATGACTGTCCAGTTGTCCTAGCACCAGTCTTCCCAGGTGGCGCTAGTGGTAAAGAGCCACCTGCCAATGCAGGAGACACAAAAGATACAGGTTTGATCTGGGGGTCAGGAAGATTCCCTAGCATAGGAAATGGCAACCGACTCCAGTATTCTTGCCTAGAGCCCTGGTGGGCTTCAGTCCGTGGGGTCACAAAGAGTCAGACAGTCAGACTGAAGGGACTTAACGCAGCACAATGAAAACTGTACTTAGCCTGTTATCACTTGGCATGTATGTTGTGCTTTGGGTTTTTGACCTCTCCCGCCTCAATTTCAGCACCCTCCTGCCCCTCCCTGTTTTCTACCCTTGTGACAGGATTCATGGATGTTGTATATTATAGCTTTGCTGCCTGACGCATAAGATACACTTAGTAAATGTGAGTTCTTTTTCTTTAGATTTTGTCTAGTCTCCTCCGAGGTAGATTATAAGGACCTTCAGAAAAGACTGTGTATTTCTTTGTTTTTCAATTTCTAACCTTCTTTTCGCCCCTATTCACTCTAATGCCCAGTCAGTCCAGTACTGTGTAAGGGATATGCTTAAGTTTTATTGACTGAATTGTGAACTAAACTTATATCTTTGCAAATATATTTGGGTAATTGCAGAAAATTAATCTTTTCTTTGGCTGTACTTTGCAACTTGTGGGGTTTTTTTGTTTGTTTGTTTTTGTTTTGTTTTTCTGGCTTTACTTTGAGGGATCTTAGTTCCTTGAACAGGGATTGAACTCCAGCTCTCCGCAGTGAAAGTGCCAAGTGTTAATCACTGGACTGCCATGGAATTTTCAGAAAATTATTCTTAAAAGATTAGTGATCAATATATTATAAAGTTCTTTAAGATTTAAAATTCAGGTCCTTTTAAGTCATCTTCCCAAATGTGGGGATTGATACCTTTCAAATGCCATAGGAATTTGTTTTATATGTGACATTTGATACACGGATAAACCTCAGGCTGCACAGTGTGGGGTTCATTTCATGGATGATTAAAACATTTTTAACTTGTTATTTATGATTATGATGAGTTTTAAATTGGGAATTTTACTCACTTTAGATGTGATTTTTGTATATCTAGATCTTGCCTTTTCATTTTTGACAGATGCTCTTAATTTCAAAAATTATTTTAAATTTGTGTGATGAGTGTATATCACTTTCTAACAGGAAAATTAAGTATCATTATAAAGTTCTTCTTTTGCCTAGAAATCCCAAAAGTTAACTGGTGGAAAAGTATCTGATCTTTCTCTCTGAGTCTGTATTATCAGATTTCCCTCCCTCACACTCTTTAGTGTTCCGAAAAGTCTAATGTTACTTGTCCTAAGTGATCAGACCTCCCTTGGGAGTCCATTTTATAATCTGCCATCCAGATACCCAGGAGGGGAAGGCTCATTTCAAAGGTTGGCCTTCGTTGTTTTGTTTTCTGGTAGGTTTTGACTCCTAAGTAGGTATTTCTTAGCATCTTGTTATATAAACACTTTTATCATGAGATCCTGGTTATTCATCCAGTGCTTATTTTAGCAAATCCTTATTATTAACAGTGAAAACAAAGAAAGGAATTATTTTATTCTTGTATTTTCTAGTTCTGAACGATGTAACATCAGAGAGGCCAGAGCAAACCCAGTAGTTGAGATGCTTTCAAGCCAATTGTCAACCAACAGAGTGATTCAGCTAGAGCTTGACCTCCCTTAGTAGGAATAATGGCTTATGCCAGGGAGAGTGGGAAGGAGAGATGCTGACTGTTTTCTTTTACTACCTTTGGCCTTAGTTTTCAAGATTTTGGGCCTGGTGTGTATCTTAATCTAAAGCTATATCTTTGTCTAAAAAGTCTGATTTATGAAGTATTTTTATTATTTAATAGATTCCTGTCCACACACGGGATCCCATTCAGAGGAGGGTGGCCCTTTATAAAAAGAAATGTGCTCGTGCCCCGCTGTTCCCTGTGGAGTTGATGTTGGCTGATGAGGGTGGTATTTTAGCCTGTTGCTGATTGAACCCACCTAATGGTGGTGAATGTCAGTGGCCTGTGAGTGCATTTATAAAGTGAACATGATGGAAAAATCTTTTTATCCTCTCATTCATTTCAGAATTTGGAGTTGATTTCTGAAATTGCCAAAGAAGCATTTGTTTAGACAGGATAACAGTGTTTAGCTGAATTGTACAGTGATTATTTTGTGGAATCGTGGAAGAGTGAGTAAGCCCTGAAAGATGAGACACATCTTGTGATCATTTGCTTGCTAGATCTGTTTTGGGGTGGCATGGGTGACCGAAGGGGACGCAGAAAGTGTGTACATAGAAGTTCGTGAGAATGAGCCTAAAACACAGAGAGCCCTTAATGAGAACTACTGCTGTTAAAATAAGAGAGTTACTCTAGGGTGTATCTGGGTAATTAGTAGAGAATGGACTGTGTACCCTGATCAGAATCCTCAGTAAACTTCACTGTTTGTGCCTGAGGACAGAAAGTGGGGCTGACAGCCCTGTTCCCAAAGGGCACCCACCACTCCAAGCTGCTAAGTCACTTTAGTCGTGTCCAACTCTGTGCGACCCCAAAGGCGGCAGCCTACCAGACTCCCCTGTCCCTGGGATTCTCCACGCAAGAACACTGGAGTGGGGTTGCCTTTCCTTCTCCAATGTATAAAAGTGAAGTTGCTCAGTTTTCTGACTCTTCGTGACCCCATGGACTGTAGCCTACCAGGCTCCTCCATCCATGGGATTTACCAAGCAAGAGTACTGGAGTGGGGTGCCATTGCCTTCTCCTCTACTCCAAGGAAGGGGGCCAATTGAAGAGATGGTTAGAGTCCCCTGTTGGGTATGTTGAATCCATATGGGGGACTGAAGAAGGACGGGCTGCTCATCTGGAAGTAGGGGAAGGATGTGTCCTTCCTGTTTTCATCTGAAGAATCTGAGGCCCTGAACAGGTCCACACTCCCCGGTTGGGCGCTCTGGGGCCTGTCTGTTGCCTTCCACTTATGAGAGAGCTGTGTTAGCTGGAGACCGAGCTTGTAACAATGCACAGGGAGCCACGTTAACCCCATAGTCTAATGTGAAGTGGCCAGGGACGCAGCCTTGCTGAGAGAAGCCCGAAACTAGCCACTTACAGAGAACCCTGAGCCTTCATAAAATCCAGACTCTTCTATTTTCAGGTCTTTACTTGAATCACCAACTAATCTTTCAGTTCTGGAACTTTGAGGGTGGGGATTAGACATTGTGCTTTTGGAAAGTTGGTTGCTATTGAGATGGCTTCTGGATAGTTACGGCATTATTAAAATTATATAATTTTTACTGTAGTCGCAGCTTATTACATGAATTATTGCTTGTAAAAAAATTTTTAAAGCATACCTCTGAGGTATTCTTGTGGGCCTTATGAGCAAGTTTAAATCTTGTATATGAAAGTTCCATTCATTTGTTTAAATTACCTAGAAGGAAGAGAGAACTTCTAGTTAAATGCATTAAATTTTTTTTTTAAATTTTTAAAATTATAAAACATTTACTTTTTTTCAACAGATAATACATACACATAATTTAAAATTCAGGTTTCCTCTTCTCCTGTCTGCCATCCACCCTCCCCTGGAGACCCCAGTGTTATTCGTTATATGTATGAAATAGTGCATATATATGCCTTCTCTACACTGTCCTTTTTTGTACAGATGTTGACTCTTGAATTTTGCTTTTTTTTTTACATTAATGTATCTTGGAAATTAGTCTATGTCAGTACATTAAAGGCTTCTTCATTTGTTTTTTGAAAATGAAGAGGTATGGTTGAATAGTATGCCGTTGTATAGCATACCATTATTTACTCAGCCCTCTATTAAGGAACATTTAGTTTTTTCTAGTCTTTTGCATTTATAAAACTATGCTGTGAAGAATAATCTTATAATTATTTTGCATGTATATGAATAAATTCTTATAAGTTGACATTTTGGGTTGAAAATTGTATCATTAATATTGTGAGAGATATTGTCGATTATCCATCTTAAGAAATTTTAACAAAGCCTAGATGGCAGTAAGAGAATCCTGTAGTTAATACACTTAAAACTAATTATATAGAAGCATATGACCTAAGAGTAGTTTTGTAGACATGTATGACTCTGTCTTGTTACTTTTGAATTAAAACATGGCTATAATTGAGTGATCAAAAATGAATTGAGCACTTTTTTCTTACTACTTGTGGGAGGGTTTTTTTTTTTTTTTTGCCAGTTTGTTGTTGTTGTTGTTGTTGCCAGTTTTTGATTTTGCAAGAATTCCAAGACTGAAAGAGCTTAGGAAATACACTTGCTTGCCTTTGCATGCACACTAAGCCACTTTAGTCTTTTCCCACTTTTTATAGCACTATGGACTCTAGTCTCCTTGTCCATGGGATTCTCCAGGCAAGAATACTGAAGTGGGTTGCCATGCCCTCCTACGTGTCTCTTAGGTCTCCTGCATTGGCAGGCAGGTTCTGTACTACCACTAGTGCCACCTGGGAAGCCCTTGCTTCCCTATAGGTGTTACCAGTGCTATCTTCATTGGAGAAGGAGATGGCAGCCCACTCCAGTGTTCTTGCCTGGAGAATCCCAGGGATGGTTGGAGCCTGGTGGGCTGCCGTCTATGGGGTTGCACAGAATCAGACACGACTGAAGCGACTTAGCAGCAGCAGTGCTATCTTATCGAGATGAGTGTAGGGATGAACATGGACAACTTGCTGAATGACTAGCTTTTAAAATGTTTTTCAGTTCTAACTGACGATCCTTATGGTTTCAGGATTCTAGTTCGTTATGACTTTACAAATAACTTTCTGGTATTTATTGGACCCAATTATGCTTATACTAGAAAGAATATATTAACATACTTCTTAATGTTTAAAAAGAGTATTTCCTTTGACTAGATACTATATGTACATGGTAAGAAAGTTTAAAAGATGCAGCAGGATAGAGTGAAATGTAAGCCTTCCTCCACCCTTTTTATCATTCTTCCACATCCCATTCCCAGAGGCAGCTGCAGTTGCTGGCTTCTGAAATGGTCTTCCAGATAACCTGTGCGAGTGCAGGCTGGCAGTGATGTTCTGTTATGACCGCTGTTCTTTATTTATTTAATTAAAACTTTTTTGTGTGCTGGGTCCTGCTGTGGTGTGCAAGCTCTTGTCTCGTTGTGGCGTGCAAGCTTCTTTTGTTGCAGATTACAGACTCCAGAGCTCACAGGCTTGGTAGTTGTGGTGTGCAGGCTCAGTCGCTCCGTGGCACGTGGGGTTTTTAGTTCCCTGACCAGGGATTGAACCCACATCCCCTACATTGCAAGAGGAATTCTTAACCATTGGACCACCAGGAAATTCCCCAGGACCACTGTTACTTTAGCATTTTCTTTTCTTTTAAAGTTTTTAAATTGATGTATGTTGATTTACAATGTTGTATTAGTTTCTGGTGTACAGCAAAGTGATACCATTATCCATATATCTTCTCATATTCTTTTCATTATGATTTATTACAGCATATTGATTATAGTTCCTTGTACCATAAGAAGGACCTTGTTGGCCGTGTATTTTATATATAGTAACATATCTCTGGAGAAGGCAGTGGCAACTCACTCCAGTGTTCTTGCCTGGAGAATCCCAGGGATAGAGGAGCCTGGTGGGCTGCCATCTATGGGGTCGCACAGAGTCGGACTCGACTGAAGTGACTTAGCAGCAGCAACAGTATATCTCTGCTAATCCCAAACTCCTAATTTGTCCTTCCCCCACCCCTTTTCCCTTTTGGTAAACATAAATTTGTTTTCTGTGTCTTTGAGTCTGTTTTGTCAATAAGTTCATTTTAATCATAGTTTAGATTCCACATACAAGTGATGTCCTTTGTCTTTCTCTGTCAGACTTCAGTTAGTATGGAAATGTCCAGGTCCATCCATGTTGCTGCAAAGGGCATTATTTGACTCCTTACTGACTGAGTAGTGTTCCATGGCATCCCTGTACCACATCTTCAGTCATCTGTCCGTGGACATTCAGTTTGTTTCTATGCCTTGGTTATTACGAAAAGCGCTGCTGTGAACGTTGGGCTGAACGTCTCTTTTAGAATTAGGATTTTTTCCAGATATATGACAAGGAGTGGGATTCCTGGACTGTATGGTAACTGTGGTTTTAGTTTTTTTAAGGAAACTCCATACTGTTCTCCATAGTGACTGTACCAATTTACATTCCCACCAACAGTGTAGGAGAGTTCCCTCTTCTTCAAACCTTCTCCAGCATTTATTATTTACAGACTTTGTTGGTCATCCTGACCAGTGTGAGGTGATATCTCGTTGTAGTTTTGATTAGCATTTCTCTAATAGTTGGCAGTATTGAGCAGCTTTTCATGCGTCTGTTGGCCACTTGCATGTCTTCTTTGGAGAAATGTCTATTTAAGCCTTCCACCTATTTTTTGTTTAAGTTGTTGTTTTTTTGTTATTGAGTTGTAAAAACTGTTTGTATATTTGTGTGTTGCGATTCATGGGGTTGCAAAGAGTCGGACACAACTGAGCTACTGAACTGAACTGAACTGAACTGAATCCCCTTTGGTAGTAGTATTTGCAAATTTTTCCTCTCATTCTGAACATTGTCTTTTCATTTTGTTTATTATTTCCTTTGCTATGCAAAGGCATGTAAGTTTGATTAGATCCTATTTGTTTCTTTTTGGGAGACTGACCTAAGGAAACTTTGCTGTGACTTAGGTCAGAGTTCGGCCATGTTCTCTTCTAGACATTTTATGATGTCATGTCTTGTATGTAAGTCTTTAAGCCATTTTTAGTTTATTTTTTTTTTGTGGTTTGAGCGTGTGTTCTAACTTCATTGATTTCTATGCAGCTGTCCAGCTTTCCCAACAACCACTTGCTGAAAAGACTGTCTTTTCTCTATTGTGTATTCCACCTCCTTTGTCGAAGGTCAGTTGACTGTAGGTGTGTATATTTATTTCTGTGTTTAACATATTTAAAAAAAATTACATAAACAGTACATTTTCATTGTAGAAAAATAGTGTGTGAATGCTTTGGTGTGTTTCTTTCCATACTTTTTCTGTGCATCAAGAATGTAAGTGACTACTTTTTATGTAACAAACAAAAAAATCATAAATGTGTAGTTTTCTAGTTTGCTTTTTTCCCCCACTTAATTGATTGTAGATAGTTTTCCAGGCCAAGTGTGTGTTTTCACTTTGGTTTTCAGTGTCTTCATGGTATGCTGTTGTTTGGATGTACTGTAATGTCTTTTAGAATTTCTTTTTCTGAAACATTTATTTTCATCAAATTTTCACAAACAGCTGCAATAAACAACTTTATACATTTTAATGTACTTAACAGATTATTTCCTTAGATGAATTCTTAGCTTTGGATCTTTTGGATTAAGACAAATACTGAAAGCTTATTAATAGATGTTTCCAGATTGTCCTAGATAGATATGAATTTTATTCTCATCAACATTGTGTTAAAATGTGTATTTGATTATATTAAATTACATTCTTAAGTGATGTTTAAAAAATTATTTATTTACTTTTTTTTTTTTTTTGACTCTGCTGGGTCTTCATTGCTGTGCGGACTTTTCTGTAGTTGTGGAGAGTGGGGTTGCTCTCCAGGTGCAGAGAGCAGGGGCTGCTCTCCAGTTGCGATGTGCTGGCTTCTCGTTGTGGTGGCTTCTTTTGTTGCAGAGCATCAGGTCTTGGGTGCATGGGCTTCAGTAGTTGCGGTTCCTAGGCTCTAGGGCACAGGTGCTATAGTTGTGCTCTGGCTTAGCTGTTCCGAGGCATGTGGGATCTTCCCAGGTCAGGGACTGAACCCATGTCTTCTGCACTGTCAGGCAGATTCTTTACCATTGAACCACCAGGGAAGCCCTTAAGTGATTTGTTTAAGTGTGGGACTAGAGTTAGGTTTATTTTTTGTATTTTAAAGAAAACCATGTTAGTGATGCATAGCAGTAAGTCAATGTTGGAAAAATATCAAGGCACTCACGACTCAGTTTGAAAAGTGAGCATCTTTATGTACAGTTCAGTACATACTAACACAGGCAAGGCACAGACCTGTATTTGTCCTTTTCTTTTGTAAATTCTTTCCCTAAATTCAGAAAATATGAATATAAAAATGTTACTGTAGTAATAGCAGTGTTCTGTTATAGTTGATCTGAGAAATATAGCAAAATTTCCCTACCTGTTATGTGTAAGCTTAGTAAAGTACAGATTTAAAGTCTGTGTGCTTGAAATCTGGTTGAATGGTTGATGGGTTGGAAGCCATATGTGAAGTTGTGTTTCAGTGTCCTTGTCGCTTAGCTGATGTTGCCAATTATTTTTCCCTGCCAGGTCACTTACACTGCACTGAAAAGATGTGAAACTAACCCTAATAAGATTCAATGATTAAATAAATCT
Source organism: Madoqua kirkii (assembly GCA_006408675.1). NCBI lineage: Eukaryota > Metazoa > Chordata > Mammalia > Artiodactyla > Bovidae > Madoqua > Madoqua kirkii. The sequence continues at coordinate 29,468 of SJYC01105211.1, forward strand.
ATAAAGCCTTATTTCAATTTTTTATCTTCAGCATGCACAGAATTCCTTATCACTGAAAGCTCTCTGACTGTAGTTTTTCTCAGTTCATCAGATTCTGTGTCTTCAGTCTGAATCTTTCTGGAGCAAGGAATAAGAAGCAAAGAAAATGATTTGGGGGTGAGAGTAACAGAACGTGTGTTCTCATGGCAGTGCACCTGTAAGAGCTTTTCCTGGGGCACCCTTAACGTTGGTTTCACTGTTGTAGTCTTTCTTTTTTCTTTGTCTTTTGAGGAGTCATCAGAAAAGTAGCTGATCTTCCAGGAAGCACTGCGGTATACTGTGTTGAAATAGATTGTTCACTTGTCTTTCTCTCCCTAGTGGACCTGGAGCTCACTGACAGCAGCATCTGGCAGATTTGGCTGGCATGTTAGGTGTTCAGTGAACTTAAGCCTGTCCACATTATGTGCATTTTTTTCACTTTTTCCTCTTTTCATTTTGGAATAATTATATATTTACAGGAAGTGGCAAAAATAGTAAGAAGAGTGTTTCTGTTGACCCTTCAGCTAGATTTCCTCTGTGGTTTCGAGTTACCTTTCTTTTTCTTTTCTTTCCCACTTTTGGCCATACCTTTAGCTCGCCATAGGCATCTGTGGGCAGTACTGAGCTCTCAGAGCTAAGGATTGCTGACAGGTAGGCTTACTGCTGGGAGTTTGTGTGGTTCTTCCTCTTTGTTCTTTGTTTCTGGAGCCCCTGCTTTGTATGTGTTGCTGTGCCAGGACGAGTTGCTGCTCCCTGTTCAGGCTATTCTGCTGTTACTTTGGGATCAGTAAGTGTGGTGTGTGTATGCTTCCTCTGTAGATCTTTCGTTATGTGTGCATACGTGCTAAGTCACTTCAGTTGTGTCTGACTCCATGTGTCCCCATGGACTGTAGCCCACCAGGCTCCTCTGTTCATGGAATTCTCCAGGCAAGAGTAGTGGAGTAGATTGGTGTGCCCTCCTCCTGGGGATCTTCCTGACCCAGGGATCGAACCTATATCTCCTGCATTGTAGGTGGAGTCTTCATTCACTAAGCCACCTGGTAAGCCCAAGTTATGTGTACACAGGTCTAAAGTCCGTAGAGAGTTGTGCGTATTCCTGATGAGAAAGCAGTAGCCGTGACCTGGTGGAAATAGCCCTGGATTTGGAGTTAAAAGCTTAGATTCAAATATTGATTCTGTTTCATACTGTGTGACCCTGGAAGTTTCCTTTCTTCTGAATCTGTAAGTACGCACGACAGTAACAGTCTTAAAGAAGTTTTGTAGGGAATAAAGAAGGTAGCATTTGTGTAATCACTTAGTGGATTGAAAGTGCTATTCACATGTGAAGTATCTGTGCTTATTTTGAATTGCTGAAATGAAACCCAAATTTTAAACTGTTGCTGTGCTACTTCTCTGTAGCTTGACTTCTTTATTCAGTAGCAGAAAAAAACTCCCCGTGCTTTTTATACCCCAAGCCCTCTTACACCTTCTGTTTTTACATTGAATAACCAGTACTTAATAGGGTTTTCTTTTTCTCTTGTGGGTGTAACCCAGCTCCCTTGGGAAATTTGGGATGGCCTTGTCAGCTGTCATGCTATCAAATGACGTATCAAATGCTCTCCTCTCCTCTTATTCACCTAAGCCTGGGGATTTAATGTTTCAGAACCTGTTAGGAAATCTCTTGTATGAGTATATATGCTCTTTTCTAAAGCTAACCTTTTCGGTACGTTTTACTCTTAGAAAACCAACTCTTACTATGGTGCTTAAAAGTGAGATTTCTATTTTTAAAGAGAAGACCTCATCTATACATATATGAAGTGAAGTGAAGTCGCTCAGTTGTGTCCAACTCTTTTCGACCCTGTGGATTGCACCCTACCAGGCTCCTCCGTCCATGGGATTTTCCAGGCAAGAGTACTGGAGTGGGTTGCTATTTCCTTCTCCAGGGGATCTTCCCAACTCAGGGATCGAACCTAGGTCTCCTGCATTGTAAGCAGATGCTTTACCATGTGAGCCACTAAGGAAGTCCATATATATATATATATGCACAAATATATATATGGAGTAACTAGTCAGTATAAAAATGGGGGATAATATGAAAATTTTAAGATTTATTTTACCTGTTTTTTGGCTGCACCATGCAGTGTGCAGAATCTTAGTTCCCCAACCAGGGATTGAGCCCAAGCCACAGAGTTGAAAGTGCAAGTCCTCACCGCTCAACTGCCAGGGAATTCCCTGAAACATTTAAGATTTAGATAACTGGCAGTTGTTTTTTTAAAGTGATCTAGTTGCAGATAGACTCTTTTGAATTAAGGGACAGACACCTATAGAACACAATGAGTACCCATTGTTCTCAAGTCCATGTGAAACATTCTCCCAGATAGATTATATGTTGTGCTGTAAAACAAGATTCAGTAACTTTAAAAGGATGGATGTCATTTAAAGTATGTTCTCTGAACTAGAGTGGAATGAAAGTAGGTATCACTAACAGAGGGAAATTGGGAAATTCACAAATATGTGGAAATTAAACAGTACATCCCTAAATCACCAATGGATAAAAGAGGAAATCACAAGGAAAATTAAGAATTAGTCTGAAAACAAAATTAGGAATTAGTCTGAGAACAAAAATACCGTGTAAAATGGTAGTACTAGTTGCACAGTAATGTGGATGCACTGCTGCTGTGCTGTGTGCTTGAAAGTAGCTAAAGTGGTAAATGTTATGTGAGGTTTACCACAATTAAAAAACCCTGCCATAGTTCATTGTTGAAGAATGCATTTTGATTTAGCACTTAGTATGCTCTGTGCACAAAATTAAGCACCATACCATAATTTTGGGGATGCAGTGAAAGCAGTGCTTAGAGGGGAATTTATAGCTATAAACAGCTCTATTGAAAAAGAAGAAATATCTTCAATCAGTAATCCAAACCTCCATCTTAAGAAACTAGTAAGAGAATAAACTAATCTAAAAGCAAGCAGAGGAAGGAAAAAATGAATACTAAATTAGAAATAAGTGAAATAGAGAAAAAAGCAAAAATCAACAGACCAAGAATTGGGAGATCTACGAAACTGAGAAACCTTAAGCTAGTCTGGCCAAGAGAAACAAAGACAAGACTCAAATTAATAAAATCAGGAAAGAAAGAGAGGACACCAACCTTACAGAAATAAAAAGAAATGTGAGAGAATACTAGGAACAGTTACATGCCAACAAGTTAGACAACACAAATAAAATGTATGGATTCCTGGATATTGATTCAAAAAAAAAGAAAGTCTGAATAGTCCAATAGCAATAAAGATATTTAATTAAAAATCAGGAAACATCTCACAAAGAGCTCCAACTCGGATGACTTCATATTTGGCGATTCTGTCAAATCTACCAAATGCAAATTCTCCACAAACTCTTTCAAAATAAAGAAGTAAATAGAGTGTCTCTAGTTGATCTTTTGAGGATATTATTATTCTGTGAACAAAATCATACAAAGACATGATGGGGAAAGAAAATTACAGACCAGTATCCTTTATGACTAGATGCAAAAAAAAAAAAATTCTCAACAAAATTGAGGCAAACTGAATCCAGCATCATATCAGAAGGATTATACACTATATGGCCAACTAGAATTTATCCCAGGAATGCAGGGTTGGTTTAACATGTGGAAATCAGTGTAACCATAATAGTAAAGGACAAAAATCACATTATCATCACAGTTGTTGCTCAGTCGCTAAGTTATGTCCGACTCCTTGCAACTCAATGGGCTGCAGCACACCAGGATTTCCTGTCCTTCACCATCTCTTGGAGTTTGCTCAAACTTATGTCCATTGAGTTGGTGATGCCATCCAACCCTCTCATCCTCTGTTGTCCCCTTCTCTTCCTGCCTTCAATCTTTGCCAGCATCAGGGTCTTTTCCAATGAGTCAGCTATTTGCATCAGATTGCCAAAGTATTGGAGCTTCATTTTCAGTATCAGTCCTTCCAATGAATATTCAGGGTTGATTTCCTTTAGGATTGACTGGTTTATTCTCCTTTCTGTCCAAGGGACTCTCAAGAGTCTTTTCCAGCACCAGAGTTACAAAGCATCAGTTCCTTGATGCTGGTCCAACTCTCACATCTGTATATGACTACTAGAAAAACCATAGCTTTGACGGTATGGACCTTTGTCAGCAAAGTGATGTCTCTGCTTTTTAATACACTGTCTAGTTTTGTCATAGCTTTCCTTCCAGGGAGCAGTTGCCTTAATTTCATGTTTGCAGTCACTGTCCACAGTGGTTTTGAAGCCCAAGAAAATAAAGTCTGTCGCTATTTCCATTGTTTCCCCATCTATTTGCCATGAAGTGATGGAACCAGATGCCATAATCTTACTTTTTTGAATGTTGAATTTTAAGCCAGCTTTATCACTCTCCTCTTTCACTTTCATCAAGAGACTCTTTAGTTCCTCTTCGCTTTCTACCTTTAGAGTGGTATCATCTGCATTTCTGAAGCTGTTAATATTTCTCCTGACAATCTTGATTTCAGCTTGTGATTCTCCAGCTTGGCATTCCACATGATGTACTTTGTATATAAGTTAAATAAATAGGGTGACAATATACAGCCTTGATGCACTTGTTTCCCAGTTTGAACCAGTGCATTGTTGCATGTCTGATTCTAATTGTTGCTTCTTGACCTGCATACAGGTTTCTCAGGAGGCAGGTAAGGTGGTCTGGTATTCCCATCTCTTTAAGAATTTTCCATAGTTTGTTGTGATCCACACAGTCAAAGGCTTTAGTGTAGTCAGTGAAGCAGAAGTAGATGTTTTTCTGGAATTTCCTTGCTTTTTCTATGATCCAGTGGATGTTGACAGTTTGCTCTCTGGTTCTTCTGCCTTTTCTGAATCCAGCTTGTGCGTCTGGAAGTTCTCCAGGAACATACTGTTAGAGCCTAGCTTGAAGGATTTTTAACATTATCACAATAGGCACAAGAAAAGCATTTGACAAAATCTTATCCGTTTACTTGATAAAAACACTTAGCAAACTAGAAATAAAAGGGAGCTTCTTGGTGTGATAAAAGCCACTGATGAATACCCATGAAAACCTTCAGTTAATGCCATACTTTGTGATAAAAATTGAATTTTTTCCAAGATCAGAAATAAGAAAAAGATGTCATTTTATGCCATGTCTATTCAACATTGTACGGAAACTTCTAACTGGGGCAGTTAGACAAGGAAATAAAAGGCATCCAGATTCATATCAATGTATGGCAAAACCAATACAGTATTGTAACGTAGAATAAAGTAAAAATAAAATAATAAAAAAAAAAGGCATCCAGGTTGGAAAAGAAGTAAAAAACAAATCTATTTGCAGGTTACATGATCTTGTAAGAAATCCACTATAAGGCAATTGAAACTAATAAATGAATTCAGTTAGGTTGTAGGATACAAAATCAATATATAAAAATTAGTTGTATTTCTATACACTTTCAATGAATAATACAAAAATGAAACTAAGAAGACAGTTCAATTCACAGAGCATCAAAAAGAATGAAAAAGAGTAAACTTAACAAAAAAGTATAAAACGTATATTCTGAGAGAGAGAAACATCATTGAGAGAAATTAAATATCTAAATAAATGGAAAGACATCCTATATTCCTGGATCAAATGACCTAATGTGACACTATTCCCCAAATTGATTTGACACACTCCCTATTAAAATATCAGCTGCCTGTTTGGAGAAGTTGGCAAGCTGATCTTCCTATTCATATGGTAATTCAAGGGACCCTGAATAGTCAAAACAATTTTGAAAATGAAGAACAAAGTTGGAGGACTTAGCCTACTACAAAGCTATAGTAAGCAAACCAGTCTGCTGCTGACATAAAGGGTAGGGTCGACATACAGATCAGTGGAATAGAATGTAAGTCCAGAAATAAATACTTAACATTTATAGTCAACTGATTTTCAACAAGAGTGCAAAGGCAATTCAATAAAGAATAGTTTTTTCAGCAAATGATGCTGGGACAAGTTGATATCCACATGCAGAAGAATGAATCTGGACCATTTGTTCACTCATATATATATGAACTCAATCATAGACTAGAATGTAACACTTGAAACTATAAAATTCTCTTAAGAGTAGATACAAGCCTTTATGACCTTAGACAGTAGATTCTGTTTTTTTCTTTTTATTGTAGTAGAATAGGTGATGATTTCTTAAGTATGACATCTAAAGCACAGACAACAAAAGAAGAAAAAAAATAGGTGAATTGGACTTTACAGAAACTTAGAACTTTGTTTCAAATGATGCCATCAAAAAAGTGAAAGCACACCCCATAGAATGAGAGAAAATATTTGTGAATCATTTATCTGATAAACTTTTATCCTGAGTATATAAAAAATTTTACAATCAAGAATAAAGACAACCCAATTAAACAGGCAAAGAATTTGATTAGACATTTCTGCAAAGAAGATGCTGAAATGTCCAGCAAGCCTTTGAAAGAAGCCCATATTCTTTGTTGTTAGGGAAATGCCCATCCAATCCACAGTGAGGTACTGCTTCATACCCTTTAGGGTGGCTTTGATAAAAAAGATGGACGATAAGTGTTACTGAAAACGTGGAGAAATTGGAACCCTCATCTACTGCTGTGGCAGTGTAAAATGGCATAGCCACTTTGGAAAACAGTTTGGCAGTTCTTCAAAACTCTAAACATGATTATCATATCTGGTAGCCTAGTTAACGCTGCCATTTGTATATCAAAATTGGAAAGTTGTCCTTAACATACTTGTTCAGGAGTGTTCAGACGATTATTCATAATTAGCCAAAAAGTAGATTCAATCCTAATGTTCATAAGCAGATAACTACATGAGCAAATTCTGGTACAGCTATTCGATGGAATATGATTCAGCTGCAAACAGGAATGAAATACTGATACATGCAGTGAGGTGGATAAACCTTCAAGATAGGATGCTAAGTGAAAGAAGTCAGACGTGGAAGACACATATTTTATGACTCCGTTTATATGAAGTGTCCAGAGTAGGTAGATCCATTTGATCAGAAAGTGGATTTTCAGTTTTCATGGGTTTGGGAGAGTGGGTTGGAGAATGACTGCTCAAGGATGATAGACGTTTCATTTTGGAATGATAGTAATGGTGATGGTTGCACAACTTTGTGAGTTATTTACAACTGCTGAATTACGTACACTTTAAAGGGTACAATTTAATGATTCATGATTTATAGTTCAAATATCATGTAAAGGAGTCATTTTTACTAAAAGTCATTGTAAGGAGTCATTCAGGTTTAGTGATCTGTTTTTCATTAGTATAGTAAACAAATGGGAAACAAAGATGGTTATTACTATGAAACTGTATAAGTTCTTTGAAAAATAAAATAGAAGTGACTGTTGTGGGACTTCCTTGGTGGGCCAGTGGTTAAGACTGTGTGCTTCTAATGCATGGGGTGCAGTTGGTGGTCCAGTGGTTAAGACTGTGTGCTTCTAGTGCATGGGGCGCAGGTTTGATCCATGGGTCAGGGATCTAAGATTCCACATGGTTGTGGGCTCTTAGACAAGTTGTGGACAAAAAGCAAAAGCAAATGCTGCTTGACTGAGTGGAAATACAGATTCCCTCATTTTGGAGGAGCCCATCGTCTCTGTAATAAGGCTTGTCTTGTCTCTCTAGCAAGTGGTTCTCTGCCGAGGTCTCTTGTTTTCATGTAAGACCTTTCCTTGGGAATCTGTAATCTATATCACTGTTCTCTCCTACCCAGGGAAACTGTCTCTACAGCATAACAGTTTGGTATGCTTTGTTGACACCTTTCTTGTGGCAGAAGTCAGCAGTCAGTGAGTGGAGAGGTATCTTTCTCATCAGTTACTCTTGAATGAATAAGGTGGATTTATGAAATAACTGCTTTTCTGTTTAACACTCTTAAAATGTTTGTCTTTTTCTTTATAGAAAATATGAAAAGTAGAGGAAGTTACTAAAAAGTAGGAGATAAGCTCACGTAAACCTTTTACTCAGAGGTTACGTGTTAATGTTTTACATACTCTATTTTTTTTCCCTGTATTTGTTTCACACGTAGGCTATATCATCCTATATGTAAATAAATGTCATATTGTGCATTGTATATGCTATAACTATATATATATAACTATAACTATATATATATAGTTATATATATATATATATAACTATAACTATAGTATAACTATAACTATATATATAAAATGCAGTTTCATATCCTAAACTTTTATGCAAGTATTTTTTTTCCACATAGACTTTAGCTTTACAATTCTTTTGAAGAAATTAATTTGGATTTTTAAAAATTTCAGATAATTTCAAATGTGCAGAGAGTGGTGTAACATAATCTCATGTACCTATCAACATGCTTCAGCAATTCTCAGCGTAGGTCCATCTTGATTCACCTTTGAGGAAGTTTTGAGGGGGAGAATAGAAGCAGTTCTTCTCATTATCAACCAAAGGAGAAACAAAAAGTAAAACTATATTCTCCTTCTGTAGTTCACAGAAAAAATATTTAAACTATCGGAAAAATTTGTAAAAAATTACCTCCTTAAAATACTAGTGAGGGCAGGTAGTAATCATTTTTGTGCAGTGTTTATTTTCTTCTATTTTTTAATAGTATATATACAATAATATGAGGAGGGCATGGCAACTCACTCCAGTACTCTTGCTTAGAGAATCCCCACGGACAGAGGAGCTGGTGGGCTATAGACTGTGGGGTCGCAGAGTTGGACACGGCTAAGCGACTTAGCACAGCACAGCACAGCACATATAGTAATGTGGAGCTGTTGTTTTTTTTTTTCCTGTACTTTTTGTCTCTTCGGTTATGTAGTTTGTAACCACATAATTTGTGGAAATAACTAATCCACCAGTTCCATCTTCTTCGGAATTTAAGACTTGTTTTACACTTCACTGACAGTTATCTATTATATTCTGTAATACTGAACTGGAGAAGGAAATGGCAACCCACTCCAATTTCCTTGCCTGGAAGGTCCCATAGATAGAGGAGCCTGGCAGACTATAGTCCATAGGGTCACAAAGAGTCAGACACAGTAATGCTGAAAGGGAGATTTTCCTTCAGTATCAAATGGTAATACCTCATTTTTGAATAATACTTCTCTCTTTGTAATTATAAAAGTGGCATATATTTTTTATATTCCTATAGAAAAAATTTAGAAAATACAGAAAAGTACAAAGAAAAAATCCTAGTACCAGAAAGTAGCCAACATTAATGATTTATTTCTGTTCATATGACCTTCCCTTTTAACACTGTGAACTTGATGCTTTTATTCATTTTTGGGCCTTTACACTATATATTAGAGTTGTTCTTTTGTCACGACTTCACTGTAGCTAATTATTGTTCACTCTGGGGTGAGTGAGAGAGGGAGGGAGGGAGGGAGAAGGGAGTTTCAACAAGATTTTTTTTTCCTCTCAGAGTACTCTTGTGATAACTTGAGTAATTCCAGATTTTAATGATCTTTCCAATAAATGTATGCCCACCCAGAGTCTCCTGATTCTGCATTTCCAAGATGACATGTGCAGAGCTCCCTGAAGGCCACAGCACTGTTGCCCTTTGGTGTCTAGTTGGCTGCTGGGCCTTGTCTGCTCAGCGTCAGACTTTCTGAGAATAAGAACTCTTTTCAGTGTCCAGCATTACAGGGGCTCTGTGGAAGTGGGATTTCTGGTATCTGTTAGTTGAGAAAAATTATCAGGCTCAAAGTAAGAATTTAGAAATACTTTTACATTATCTTTGCATTTAAAGATTCATAACTGCATGTACATAAGTTTGAAAATATGGCTAGGAATACTTAGCTAGTGGATAAGTCATGGTTTGTGTCTGGACTAAATTAAAATCTCAGACAGCATTTTAATCACTCCATCTCTCGCCTTAGGGGTGGGGTCAGTACTGTTTACAGGTTGGGAACCAGTGCTTTGGCCTTTCCAAATTGCTTTTCTTTTGAATAGGCCACAGTCTGTCATTTTTCTGTGTGTGCGCTTTGTCCACATATATTTACACATTCCTTTTATCTGAAATGTTTATTGCATTCTCCCAAGCCCTCCACCTCCCACTCCCCAAGAAGAAACTGAATTTAGTTAATGGTTGCCAATGAGTATTTTCTTTTGATTTTCAACTCAAGCAGACGTTATTCATTCAACAACTACTTCTTGAGTGCTCTGTTTGTACCAGGCACAGTTGTAGGCATTAGGTTGACAAAATAAACAAGATCCTCTCATTTATAGGGCTTGACAGTCCCGTGGGAAAATCAGCCAGCAAATAGGTAAATAGACATGTGATAAATTTCAACTTGTTGTGAGTGCTTTGAAGGAAGAGGGCAGGATGCAGTGGTAAGGGACCCCCTAGAGTGGCCTTTAAAGGACTTACTGAGGAGGCAACATTGAAGCTGAGTGATGGGTCAGTGTAGGCATCAGGACTGTGTTTCAGGCAGAAGGGCCAGCTAGAGCGAAGGCCCTGGAACTTCCCTGGTGGTCCAGCACTTCCCAATGCAGGGATACCAGATTCGATCCCTGTTCCAGGGAAAAAGATCCCACATGCCGCAGCTAAGAGTTCCAGTGCTGCAGCTGAGGTTTGGCGTGCTACAAATAAAGATCCCACTCCGCATGCCGCAACCAAGACCCGGCGTGGCCACATAAACAGAGTGAAGGCTCTGAAGTGGCAGAGAGTTTGGAACTGAAAAGAGGCCAGTGCCTGTGCCTGGTGTTCAGAGATATTTGACCTAGGCATTCCAATTTGGGAGTCATCAGTTCCATAGGCTTTAAAAGTTTTTATGGAAATGGGATGCACATTATTTTGGGGTGAGCCAAGTGAAAAGGAGAGAGGCTTTGGACTGAGCTGCTCACCAGAGCTCTGGGAGAGAGACAAAGATGATTACGGAAACTTGAGTAGGTGTTCAGCCAGAGGAGTCACAGCAAGGCAGCGCTCATTTGTTTTCATGGAAATGGGAAATTTTTCAGAAGGAAGGAGTGGTTAGCTTTGGGATGCCTCTGAGAGGTGGAGTTAGTGAAGTAGAGGAAAGTATTACTGGGATCTGCCAGCAGGGCAGTCACTGGTGATCCTGACAAGGGGAAACCCGAGGAGAGGGCCAAGGGGTGAACAGGAAGTGCCTCTGTGCAGCTCGCTGGTGTAGAAGTCGGCTTAAAGGGGCTTCACTCTTTGTGGTGTCCCTGATGGAAGGCCTGTGAGCTCAAGAGGGCCTGTTAAAGATGGATGATTTAGAGAGAGTCTCAGCTGCTGGGAGGGAGCCGATCGAGGAGAGCTTGCAGATGCTGGAGAGCAGGCAACTGAAAAGGTTGAGGCAAAACAAGAGCGTTGTCCCATGATCAGAGGAGATGCCGGTGGCTGTTCGGATTTGCTGGTGAAGATCTCAGTTGTCTGGTCCTGCCTACTTTACCAATGGAGC
>SJYC01105212.1:0-15163 GCA_006408675.1 Madoqua kirkii
CCTGATTCTGCATTTCCAAGATGACATGTGCAGAGCTCCCTGAAGGCCACAGCACTGTTGCCCTTTGGTGTCTAGTTGGCTGCTGGGCCTTGTCTGCTCAGCGTCAGACTTTCTGAGAATAAGAACTCTTTTCAGTGTCCAGCATTACAGGGGCTCTGTGGAAGTGGGATTTCTGGTATCTGTTAGTTGAGAAAAATTATCAGGCTCAAAGTAAGAATTTAGAAATACTTTTACATTATCTTTGCATTTAAAGATTCATAACTGCATGTACATAAGTTTGAAAATATGGCTAGGAATACTTAGCTAGTGGATAAGTCATGGTTTGTGTCTGGACTAAATTAAAATCTCAGACAGCATTTTAATCACTCCATCTCTCGCCTTAGGGGTGGGGTCAGTACTGTTTACAGGTTGGGAACCAGTGCTTTGGCCTTTCCAAATTGCTTTTCTTTTGAATAGGCCACAGTTGTCATTTTTCTGTGTGTGCGCTTTGTCCACATATATTTACACATTCCTTTTATCTGAAATGTTTATTGCATTCTCCCAAGCCCTCCACCTCCCACTCCCCAAGAAGAAACTGAATTTAGTTAATGGTTGCCAATGAGTATTTTCTTTTGATTTTCAACTCAAGCAGACGTTATTCATTCAACAACTACTTCTTGAGTGCTCTGTTTGTACCAGGCACAGTTGTAGGCATTAGGTTGACAAAATAAACAAGATCCTCTCATTTATAAGGCTTGACAGTCCCGTGGGAAAATCAGCCAGCAAATAGGTAAATAGACATGTGATAAATTTCAACTTGTTGTGAGTGCTTTGAAGGAAGAGGGCAGGATGCAGTGGTAAGGGACCCCCTAGAGTGGCCTTTAAAGGACTTACTGAGGAGGCAACATTGAAGCTGAGTGATGGGTCAGTGTAGGCATCAGGACTGTGTTTCAGGCAGAAGGGCCAGCTAGAGCGAAGGCCCTGGAACTTCCCTGGTGGTCCAGCACTTCCCAATGCAGGGATACCAGATTCGATCCCTGTTCCAGGGAAAAAGATCCCACATGCCGCAGCTAAGAGTTCCAGTGCTGCAGCTGAGGTTTGGCGTGCTACAAATAAAGATCCCACTCCGCATGCCGCAACCAAGACCCGGCGTGGCCACATAAACAGAGTGAAGGCTCTGAAGTGGCAGAGAGTTTGGAACTGAAAAGAGGCCAGTGCCTGTGCCTGGTGTTCAGAGATATTTGACCTAGGCATTCCAATTTGGGAGTCATCAGTTCCATAGGCTTTAAAAGTTTTTATGGAAATGGGATGCACATTATTTTGGGGTGAGCCAAGTGAAAAGGAGAGAGGCTTTGGACTGAGCTGCTCACCAGAGCTCTGGGAGAGAGACAAAGATGATTACGGAAACTTGAGTAGGTGTTCAGCCAGAGGAGTCACAGCAAGGCAGCGCTCATTTGTTTTCATGGAAATGGGAAATTTTTCAGAAGGAAGGAGTGGTTAGCTTTGGATGCCTCTGAGAGGTGGAGTTAGTGAAGTAGAGGAAAGTATTACTGGGATCTGCCAGCAGGGCAGTCACTGGTGATCCTGACAAGGGGAAACCCGAGGAGAGGGCCAAGGGGTGAACAGGAAGTGCCTCTGTGCAGCTCGCTGGTGTAGAAGTCGGCTTAAAGGGGCTTCACTCTTTGTGGTGTCCCTGATGGAAGGCCTGTGAGCTCAAGAGGGCCTGTTAAAGATGGATGATTTAGAGAGAGTCTCAGCTGCTGGGAGGGAGCCGATCGAGGAGAGCTTGCAGATGCTGGAGAGCAGGCAACTGAAAAGGTTGAGGCAAAACAAGAGCGTTGTCCCATGATCAGAGGAGATGCCGGTGGCTGTTCGGATTTGCTGGTGAAGATCTCAGTTGTCTGGTCCTGCCTACTTTACCAATGGAGCAGGAGGTGAGGCTGTTGGGAGAGAGCTGCAGGGTAGGGTAGGGCAGATGGGTGCTTGCGAAGAGAAAGGCAAACAAGCTTCCCAGAGAATGTGAGTAGGAATGTTGCTGGTGGTCAGGGCCTTTCTAAATTTTGAGATGATAAATTTAAAACCAGACTGGTTGGATATGTGTGTGTTCTCTTGCACATGGTCACCTCTGAAGGCCTGAGAAGGCAGCTGGTTCAGAGCATCTATTTACCCAAGGTTTGGGATTACTAGGCAACTACTACAGAGAGAGAGACGGTGGAGGGTAGTGCCATGCTATTAATGCCTACGTGGAATTTAATCCAGACTCAAAGGGGAGTGAGATTGAGAAGTTTGTCTGATTAACGAGGTTGAGGCAGTGCCCTTGGACAGAAGAGCTGGAGGGATGGGCAGTTGTGGTGGGGAAGGAGGATCACGTGGTGAGGGAGTGAGGGACAGGAAGATGTGCTGCTATAGAGAGCAGAAAGCTGGAAGGAGGGAGGTGTCAGCCCTAGGAGGGTGCAGCCACTACAGAAATGAGAGGAGCTGAGGTAGGAGTCAGGGAGGCTAGAGGCTCCTGTGCTCTGGGTGAGGAGCTCTGTGTGGGCCCAGGCTGGAAGCTGGGCCCGGGGAGTGGCTGCCCGTTTGCTGGGTGTGCAGGGCAGGTCCCGTCCTGGACCGCCCAATTGGATTCCCTCAGGAGGTGTCTCCTCCTCCTCTGCCACCGCAGCACCTTCTCCAAGCCTCTGGTTTAGGGCTGTCCTTACCGTGCCACCATGATCTGTATTTCTGTCTTTTTGTCCTTTGAGGCAGTGACCTCCTTGCCGGCCTTGACTGTGCTTTCCTGGAGTTAGCCTAGTACATGTGTCTCCTGGCAGGTACGGAGGGAATGTCAGCTCACTGAGCGACTTTGTGGCTCCTGGCAAGTGGGGTGCGGATCGGCTTGCCTGGGACGTCTGTATAAGTCCACACTGTGTTGTAATTGTAGATTGTTATAATGCAAAAAGTTGTCTTATTGATGGAGACAACTGCTTTTGATGAGTGTGAATAAATTATGCTCGTTGCTGGCTTTTGGAGTTGGCTTGTCAGGTATGCTGTCTGCTTTCTCTGATTCTGCCAGGGAGACTTTTGATGTGTTTATTGATTCACTGGTGCTGGAAATATTGCATTGTAGTTCTTGATGCTGTGATTTGGAATATTATTTTATTACAGCTTCCCGAGTGCTTTGTAATATGATTTCTTGTTTCTTAATCCTCTACTTCTCATGCTCCATATGCCATAGCTATCTAACATTTTCATATTTTAAGTTCTTAAGTACTCATGCTGTGGACTTTTAGTGAGGCAGTAGTATGGTATCATAGTATAATGAAAATAATACTAACTTTAGGGCCAGGCAGATCTGATGTTCTGTTACTGCCTGATAGTTAATAGCTTTTAAACCTTGGGCAGGTGTTTTTGGGTAAATTTTTGTGGTTGTTGCTGCCGGCTGCATGCGCCACAGTGTCTTACAGGACCTTAGTTTCCTGTCCAGGGATTGAACTTGGGCCCTGGCAGTGAAAGCTCAGAGTCCTAACCACTGGACCACCAGGGAATTCCCCTCTAAGCTACATTTCTCTTTTCTTTTTTTAAAACAGTTGTTTGTTTTGGCTGCACTGGCTCTTGGTTGCGGAACATGGGCTCTAGAGTTTGTAGGCTCCGTAGTTGCAGTGCTTGGGCATGGCTGTGGCATGTGGGATCCTGTTCTCTGACCAGGGATTGAACCCAGGCCCTCCTGCATTGGGAGAGCAGATGCTTAGCCACTGGACCACCAGTGAAGTCGCTTAAGCTTCATTTCTTTGTCTTCAAAGTGGGAAATAATGCCTGCTCATTTCCTACAGATGTCTCGCTGTCTCTGTCACCGCACTTCTCCCCTCAGCCATTTACAGGTTCCCACCTCCCTCACTTACCTATGCTTTTGCCCTGGTCAAGTGCCTTAACTGATGTGTGACATCCTGTCCACGTTTCAAGACAGAACTCCATATGAGCCTTGTCTAAATGATTTTGACTTGGTCTTCCAGGCTTTCTTGATCTGTCCCTTCCCTAAGTGATTATAGTACTCATCGCCCTTATGTGGCAGTATGGCATTCTTGTCTGTGAAGTCTGTTATGTGTCCTGTGTGTGTTGACTTCTTACACTGACAAGCTTTTTGTGAGTGTGTATATCTTGTTCTCCCCAAGTAAATTGGAAGCATTTTCAAGTCAAGTCATAGATTATAGTTATTTCTTTTGTGTCTTCTGTGGTTCAGTTCAGTTCAGTCACTCAGTCTTATCCAACTCTTTGCGACCCCATGGACTGCAGCTTGCCAAGCCTCCCTGTCCATCACCAACTCCCAGAGTTTACTCAAACTCATGTCCATTGAGTCGGTGATGCCTTCCAACCATCTCATCCTCTGTCATCCTCTTCTCCCGCCTTCAGTCTTTCCCAGCATCAGGGTCTTTTCCAGTGAGTCAGCTCTTCGTATCAGGTGGTCAAGTGTTGGAGATTCAGCTTCAGCATAAGTCCTTCCAGTGAATATTCAGGACTGATTTCCCTTAAGATGGACTGGTTGGATCTCCTTGTAGTCCATGGGACTCTCAAGAGTCTTTTCCAACACCGCAGTTCAAAAGCATCAATTCTTCAGCGCTCAGCTTTCTTTATAGTCCAACTCTCACATCCATACATGACCACTGGAAAAACCATAGCTTTGACTAACTAGGTGGACCTTTGTTGGCAAAGTAATGTCTCTGCTTTTTAATATGCTGTCTAGGTTGGTTATAACTTTTCTTCCAAAGAGTAAGCGTCTTTTAATTTCATGGCTGTAGTCATCATCTGCAGTGATTTTGGAGCCCCCCAAAATAGAATCTGTCACTGTTTCCATTGCTTCCCCATCTATTTGCCATGAAATCATGGGACTGGATGCCATGATCTTCGTTTTCTGAATGTTGAGTTTTAAGCCAACTTTTTCACTCTCTTTTACTTTCATCAAGAGGCTGTTCAGTTCCTCTTCATTTTCTGTCATAAGGGTGATGTCATCTGCATATCTGAGGTTTTTGATATTTCTTCTGGCAATCTTGATTCCAGCTTGTGCTTCATCCAGCCCAGCATTTCACATGATGTACTCTGCATGTAAGTTAAGTAAGCAGGGTGACAGTATACAGCCTTGATGTACTCCCTTTACTGATTTGGACCCAGTCTGTTGTTCCATGTCCAGTTCTAACTGTTGCTTCCTGACCTGCATACAGATTTCTCAGGAGGCAGGTCAGGTGGTCTGGTAGTCTCATCTCTGGAGGAATTCTCCACAGTTTGTTGTGATCAACATGGTCAAAGGCTTTAGCATAGTCAATAAAGCAGAAGTAGATGTTTCTACTGTGGTAAGATGTGATGTATCATAAATTGTTGAGTAAATAAAAGTAACCAAGATGATAGGTAACCAAAGAAGATAAATGTATTTACTTCACTCAAGTATTCATTGTACAAATGTCTACTGACTGTGCACATGTAAGATTGAAACACATTGCTGCACTATTTTGAGGTTCCTGTTAACTGGTAGAATCCATTTTCTCGTACTTTTATTTTGGGCTGGCCTTGTGACCTGCTTTGACAATAGACTATGGCAGAAGTGATATGCAGATTCTGCCTCCTGGCCCTTGTGAGCCCTGGCAGTCTTCCCTTTGCCATCTTGGAATGCTCCAACCACATATACTGAACCACAGACTATATCACTGGGTTGTTACAGATCACGTGTGGTGAGAGGTCCAGCCAACAGCCAGCATCATTGCCTCAGACATGTAGGTGATGCCGTTGTAGACTCTTCAGCCTCAGTCAGGCTGGCAGACAGCAGCAGCTACCTGAGTGATCCCAGGTAAGATTAGCAGAAGAACCTCTTGCTGAGCCCCGCCTATCATTGACTTATAAGAAGTGTTAACTTGTTACTGTTCTAAGCCACTAGTGAAAATGGCCCTACCTTTTTAACTTCTCTTGTGGAGAAGCCTGTAGTAGACTTGGAAGTTCAGAGCTCACAGCTGATTGTGGTTCTCTGCCCCACCCTCCATTGTCTTTACTCCTTTATGATGGTGACCTAAGTGCCACAGAGTAGTAGCTATAAGAAAGAGGATCGAGAGAGAGCTATATTAAAAAAAAAATGCCCTGTGCAAGCTTTTCTGATCCGAATCCTGTGTAATGAATGTGGCGCCACTAACCTCCCCATTGCCACCCTCGAAGTGCAGAGTCAAGACTGGAGCTGTCTGACATGTGTCCCTTACATCAAGCTGTCCTGCTGTGTGTGTCATTCTTGTTGAAGCTGGTATTTTTTAAGTTCTTCCTGTTGGTCTGTAGCAGAATTGTGCTGCTGCTTATGATGTAACTGTAAATACTTGGGAAACTCTTCCTGGGGGTGCTCAGGGAGAACACATGTACTTATTTGTTGGGTAGCTAAAAATACCTCTGAAGGAAAGCATGAGAAGTTAGCAACACCTTTTGCTTTTAGGTAGGGAAATGTGGCCAGGGGACAGGAGTAGGGGAGAGGTCTTGCAGTTTTTTGCAAGAGAGGATCACCCATTACTTTTTTTTTTTTTGAAATTAAAGGAAAAGAACAAAGAGGACCCAGTTTGCTTAATGCTTTGGGGCTTGCGGTGTCATTCTGTGGATCTCATACACAAGAGTTTGTGACCTGCTTCTGAGTGTGCTAAACCTTACTGTGTAATTACTGTCAAGAAGCATATACTTACTTGTTAGAAATCATATGGAATTCCAGCTGAATGGGAAGTTTTTATATAATATGTATTTTAAAAAATAATGGGAAAGAGCCTTAAATGCATGGGTTCCTTCTTCTCCTGGGAGTGGAGACTTTTCTGTCTGGCCTGTTGCTTCCCAGCTCACCATGAAGTCTGACCTCCTTTCTATGAGTTGGGATAGAACTAGGCCAGACTTGCAATAATAAGGATTTGAAGGTGGGAAAGGGAAACTTACTGCCATGCAACCTTGGAAAATCACTTGACTTTGCCTCATTTTCCCCACCTGTAAAATAGGGATGTGTTAATGCCTACATTATAGAAGTGGTTGGAGAATCAGAGATAAACTGTATAAATCATCTTGGCATAGAGCCTGACCCCTCATGTTGATGCTCAAAACTGATATCGTCACCATCATTACTGGTGAGTGTCTGCTGATTTTGGGTCCTTTGAAGGAGTACGGAGTACGAAATTTTCACTGAGAATGAAAGATGTTTAGAGGAAGAAGTGATCAGTTTTTTTGCTGGTGTGTAGCAGAGCACCACAAATTGGATGGCTTAAAGTATGAGTGAACATTTTCTCATCATTCTGTGGTTTGACCAGGTGGTTTTTGTCTCCTTAGAGGTATCTGTGTGTCTGCAGTCAGATGGTGACTGGCAAGGCTGAGTGGTCGGCCGTGGCCTCACTCCCGTGTCTGGTGGTTGCTGCGGGCTGCTGTTTGGAGCGAGCTGGTTCTCCTCTAATGGCTTCTCGTGTTGAGGAGGCTAGACCAGCTTCCTCACAGCATGGCAGTCACGCACGCTCCAGGGTCAAATCTCAGTTCATTTCTGCTGTCTCTGATTTCCCACTGGCCAGAGCAAGTCTCAGGACTCATCTCAGGGTCACTGGGGAGGATGAGATTCCTTCCCGGTGGCGGAGGAGCAGCAGAGCCTCTGCAGCCATTTTTAATCTACCTATCTTAACTTTAACTGCTTCTTGGCGAATATTGGGCCCAGAAAGAAAAGGTTCTGTTGGTTTCTCCAGTTTCTATGTATCGCTGGTACCTTCAGAAGAAGTGATCAGTTTTTTTGCTGGTGTGTAGCAGAGCACCACAAATTGGATGGCTTAAAGTATGAGTGAACATTTTCTCATCATTCTGTGGTTTGACCAGGTGGTTTTTGTCTCCTTAGAGGTATCTGTGTGTCTGCAGTCAGATGGTGACTGGCAAGGCTGAGTGGTCGGCCGTGGCCTCACTCCCGTGTCTGGTGGTTGCTGCGGGCTGCTGTTTGGAGCGAGCTGGTTCTCCTCTAATGGCTTCTCGTGTTGAGGAGGCTAGACCAGCTTCCTCACAGCATGGCAGTCACGCACGCTCCAGGGTCAAATCTCAGTTCATTTCTGCTGTCTCTGATTTCCCACTGGCCAGAGCAAGTCTCAGGACTCATCTCAGGGTCACTGGGGAGGATGAGATTCCTTCCCGGTGGCGGAGGAGCAGCAGAGCCTCTGCAGCCATTTTTAATCTACCTATCTTAACTTTAACTGCTTCTTGGCGAATATTGGGCCCAGAAAGAAAAGGTTCTGTTGGTTTCTCCAGTTTCTATGTATCGCTGGTACCTTCATTAGTCTGACATGAGAGCTGATTAAAGAAGTGGGGGTATTTTGTTTGGACTGAAAATTGGAGTGAAGGGTAATGGCTGCTTTGCTATATCTAAGACCTTTCCTGTGAAGGAAGGACAAGGTCTGTGGCATGGACATGACCGGAAAGCGATATCTCCTCCACTTAAGGAAGGACTGCCACGTGAGACATCAAGACTTCTTGATTGGAAGGAAAGCAGAAAATGGGTAGTCAGGGCCTAGGGACTTTGCAGGAGTGTTTTCCTCATTGGATGACTTGACTCATCTCTCACTCCAGGACTTAGAAAGAGCACTGTGCTTTTTTGCTGAGAGTAGGGATGAGGTGGAGGTGGGGTGGGTGACAGGAAGGGGGAGAAACCTTGTGCTTAGACTGGAAGAGTTACCCTGCCTGAGTTTCAGTCTTACTTGATTTATAAGGTCAGATTTACCTGTTGAACCCCTGAGAGTTCACATTGACTGCGTGAAGAGCTTTTCTGTCTAGTACAGTGTCAGGGCTGCTGCATCTTGAAGATAGGTTTTCTGTGCATCTTCTTGGGTTAGGAATTGAGAAAAGACATTGAAAAAATAAAGATGTACAATTGTTCCAGGAGCTGTAGATTAAATAGTCTGCCCGTTCAGCTTGTCTAGTAAAAATGACTTTGGCACCTCCTCACATCACGTGTTTTGTGCTATGCCAAAAGTGGTTTCGAGGTCTCCTGATTCTCTAGCAGAACACTAGGCCCCGTTGGTGCTTCTGCCCGTGGAGAACACTGTCAGCAGAATGTGGTCAGAATGTGAGCCTCTCCCCTTCTCCCTGTGGGTCACTTCTCTGGAGGAGGAGGCGGGGACCACTACCTGCTCGCCCTTCATAAAGCTGCTGAGCAGGTGTAGGTGTCGCCTTTGACTTTGAATTGTTGTTACTGGGCCAGCCAGTTTGGTCAGTGGTGTTTCTATGGAGCCTGCCTCACTTCCAGCACTTGGACTGTAGGAAGCTGAGAGACTGGTACAGACATACAGAGACTCAGACGTGGTGGAGTTTGGTTTTTGGTGGGGAGCAGAATTTAAGCTACCCATAAATCATCCAGCTGAAGCAAAAGCTTGCTCTCCTGACTGGTGCATTTACAAGCTGGAAAGTTGTGGAAAACCTCAACCCACCAACTGTGAAGCTCATTGGGTCTTTGCTTTGGGCTTCAACGTTCTTCCTGATATAAATAGTAATTATGTTACTCTGACATGGTTGCCAAGTGTTCATGCTTCTCGCTCCACTTGTGCTTATAAATGATGCTGCAGCGCGAATGCTTTGTCTTTGATTAAATGTTACCCAACATTTGAGCGTTTTGTTATCTGTGCTGATGTGTCCTTCTCTTCTCTTGCTTTTCAGAATGGACTGCTGAATTATGAAGTATTTCAGATCCAGGAGGAGAGCGTCACTCTGCCACTCACTCCTTTCTCCTCTACTAGTTATTTAAATTGGACTTTTAATATCCTCCCAGCTGCTCTTCAGCCACACATGGTGCATTGCTGCCATTCCCCGGATTGCATCTTTGACACACTAGCTCTTAGTAACCTTCAGCAAACAAAGAGGCCGCCTCAGGGAGCCCCTCACGGGGAGGGCGTCACCCCCACCGCCCTCTAGCTTCGGCGGCTCTGGATTGGAATTCCGCCATGGAGCCTCGCATGGAGGCCTGCCTGGCACAGGTGCTGCAGAAGGATGTGGGGAAACGACTGCAGGTTGGCCAAGAACTGATAGACTATTTCTCAGACAAACAGAAGTCTGCCGACCTCGAGCATGACCAGACCATGTTAGACAAACTTGTGGATGGACTCGCTACCTCTTGGGTGAACTCTAGCAATTATAAGGTAAGTCGTGTGCAAGAGGATGCTCTTCTAGGTGGCTGGGCTACCTAGGGGGCTCAAAATGGGTCCTTTGAAGAGTCCTTTGAGAGCCATCAGCATGATTGATCCCTTGGTTTCCAGTAAGACGCTCAGTCAGATTGTGGCTTTTGGACATTTCATTCTACAGCAATAGAGTTTTCTTTGATTTTTGTTGGGGATCAAAACACCCTTATTCTTCAGTGCACTGAGGGAAGGCCGTATGACCAGATAAAGAGAGGCTTTTATGTGAAAAAGGTTTAAGTATTTGAAGCCTTGAAGTTAAAGTGACTATCGTGTCTTGCAGTGAGTGGCTCTTTGTGAATAGCAAGTGGCCTCATTGATTTTCTTGGGGTTGGGGGTGGGGATTGGCAGTAGGAGCCTTCAGGCTCCTATTTTGAAGTCGGCCCAGGTACCTGGCCAGCAATAGTTACGGTTTACCAAGGACTCTCCTGAGACCTGTTTGTAATGGCCTGGAGGGTATCCTTCAGGTTCCAAAGGTCAGGGCTCCTCAGGTATCCTTGGTGAGTGGGAAGGGAGCAGGCGAGTCCTAGGACACAAATGGTTTGTGAAGGTAGACCTTGTTGCCATTCAAAGACTGAGTTTTCCTGAAGGAAAGCTGGACTGGACTTGAAGTGCTGAAGAGGTGTCATTTCTCCCCCTCATCCCCCTCCCCAGCCTTTAGTGTGTTAAGAAGCTGGCCCCTTTGAATCTAGGTAGAGATGGAAGACAGAGCGGGCTGTTTGCATGATTGCTAATAGGTGCTATAGACCTTACAGACAAAAGGGCTTCCAGACACAGGAGCTTTTGTGAATTTTTTTCATTGTACTAGTCTTCCGACACATACGGACTCATAACGGGTACTTATAGGATTTCTTTGTTTGCTCTAATATAGACTTTTCTTTCCAATTACATTGAATCTTGATCTTATCTAAGAGTCAGTAGGCTTTAGATTTATTAAGGGTGTTTACCTCGGTCCCTAATATTTCACTTAGAACTGGACATAAAGTTTACCTTCCTTGACTTTGAAAGTTGAGCTTAAATTTTGTCTATTTCATTCATCTATTTATTCATTTAGCTGAACTTAATAAGTACCTCTTATCTGCTGTGTGTTGGTGCTGGGTGGTGGGAGTGTTGCAGAGGGGAAGGGTGAGGTAGACTGGTGACATCTCTGAGTCTGTGAAGTCACCCTTCCTGTGTGCAAATTAGGGAGCTTCTGACCGAGAGTAACTGAATGCTGACTTGGTTGACTTAAAGTTTGCATAAGGAGATTGAGTAATTGCCTTTAAAAACTTAAGAAGTCCACATAGTTAAAGCAATGGCTAGGCAAGAAGAGCGACTGCTTCTGTCTTTTACTTGGGAGGAAACCTCTGAAGCTCCCCAGCAGACTCTTTCACATCTCGTTGCAGCATAACTGGGAACGGACCAGTGTCCACAGTGGCCTTCAGCCGCCACGCTTCACCTCCTGGCCTCGTGAAGGGGTTCAGCCTCCCCTGAGCCAAACCTGTGGCTGTGTGGAGGGCTTGGGTACCAGACTCCTGCCAGGAAGAAGGGGGCGAGGCAAGGGGCAGAGCTGCATGGATATTAAATAAGGAACCCACAGCTTTGCTGTACCGCAGGAGCTTTCTTAACCTCCGTGGGCCTCAGTTTCGTCATCCATAATGTGGGAAAGTTACTATATACACTAAATAAGAGGGAATATGCAGTTATTACAGAGAAGGAAATGGTGACTCACTCCGGTATTCTTGCCTGGAGAATCCCATGGGCAGAGGAACCTGGTGGGCTGCTGTCCATGGGGTTGCACAGAGTCGGTCATGACTGACACGACTTAGCATGCATATAGTTATTATATGCCAGCCACATAATCAGCTTTCAGACATTCACATTCAGTGTCAAGACTTGGTTCCTGTCTTCACTAAACTCGTAGTCTGGGAGGGGTGGGTAAGGATATATAAGTGAATGGTTACAATCAGTGCTGCGTGTGCAGTAATAAAGTGAAAGAAAGTGTTAGTCGCTTAGTCGTGCCCAACTCTTTTCAACCCATGGACTGCAGCCCGCCAGGCTTCTTTGTTCGTGGGATTTTCCAGGCAAGGACACTGGAGGGGTTTGCCAGTTTCCTTCATCCATGGGATCTTCCCGACCCAGGGATTGAACCCAGGTCTCCTGCATTGCAAGTGGGTTCTTTACCAGCTGAGCCACCAGGGAAGCAGTAATAAAGATGTGCAGAATCGGTGGGAAGACAGAAGAGAGTAGGAACACTGTCTAGAGGGACCCAGAGGTTTTGAAGACTGGGTCGATGTTTCATAATAGGAATTGTAGGGTCACAGTGGAGTGAAAGATTAAGACTTGAGAAACTTTGTGAAGTGATTTCCAAGAAAGACAGCCCTGAGAAGGAAAGGAAAACAGGGTTTGCTGCTGATTTGCATGTGGTCATGGACAAGTCATTTTACCTGTCTGTGCAGGGCCGGTGTTTGACTGGGTCTTCTCTCGGGGCCTCAAGCTCTGATAGCTTGTTTGACTTCATACTGATGGCTTTGGCGTCAAGGCCGTGTTGTGTGGTTCTCATCTTACGCAGTGCTGAGCACCCGTCTGGTCTGTAAGGCCTCTTAAGTGTGCTGACCATGTGCCTTGTTCACACCTGAAGCCCAGAACCTGAAACATTGCAGATGCTCAACACATCCTAGTTTCTTGCGTGGACTCAGGAATTTAGGGGCACTCTTGGCAAATGTTCCTGGTTGCTTTACTGAAATCTGGAAGTGTATTTTTAAGGGAACTACACCTATTTTTTTTCCTCCTTAATCATGGATTGAGATTAGTCAGAGCCTGAAGTACACTTCAGGTTTTATTTGAAGGGATTCACTTTGTAATAGGCAATTCTCTGAAGCTTGGCTTCTTGACGTTTGTTTTTTTCTTTTTAAATTCAGGATTAAAAAGATAAGGGGAAAAGAGAAGTACTTTTGACCTTCCAAAACGATAGCACTTAGGTATTGTTATTCCTTTTCCTTGTAAGAGAATGTAGATGAATGCCAACACAGTGTCTTATTTTAAAAAATAGTTTGCTGGAGCCTGGATCACTTACCTTTGAGTATTAATGTGGTACACAGGTTTGTACCTGGTTTTGATTAAGGTTTAATAGCTACTGATTCCTGTTTATTTACCATATGCATTTAACATCTCATTTAATCTTCATAACATTCCTGCAAGGTAGATGGTGGTATCCTAATTTTATACATGAGGTCATGGAAATTACTGAGAATTAACGAGATAATTTCTCTCTGTGATCATGGAACTGGGATTTAAATGTAGGACTCTGATTTCCTAGCCAGTGTTTCTTTCATTAGAACAGAGGTCAGCAAACTTTCTTAAAGATCACGTGGTAGATATATTAGGCTTGGTTGGCCCAGTGGTGGTCTTGTAACTATTTAACTAGTTTGGGCCATTGTAAATGCAAAAGCAGCCCCAGATAATGTGTTCATGAGTGGCCATAGCTGTGTTCCGGCAAGACTTAATTTACATAAACAGATGGAGGTCGGTGGCCCCTGGACCGTAGTTGACGAGCCCGGCACTAAGACACTGAGCGCCTGCGGTGTGTAGATACTTTCCTCACTGGTAGGAACTGTTCATGATTCATTTGGGAGAAGAGTGAGCCTTATAATTTGTACCTAATTTGGGAATAGGGGAAGCCGTCATTTTGATAGAACTCAGTTTGCTTTTGGAGCATCTTATATGATATTTTAGGAAGCTTGCCTTTTTGGCTCTTTCATGCAGACTCATTTTAGCGTCGGTATATGTTCTGTTGTTAACCTGTCACTGATTACTGTGAGCTCACTTTGCTGAAATCAGCCTCTGTGTACTGGTACCAGATTGAATCTCGGAGACAGAGTTTGGGGTGAAGTAGAAAAGAATAGCATTGTTGCTTTGTTTGGCAAAAGAGGCACAGCAGGCTTGTGCCCCCTAAAACTATGTGTGCCTTGAGGTTGGAACCAGGACCTTGCCTCAGGGCTGCACTGTGTTTCTTGGCCGCTCCTCCCTTGTCTCCGCATCCCTTCCCTTCCTGGATTAGCAACTGTTCCATCTGCCCTTTGGAACTCAGGGAAAATCGAGGAGCCTGATGGTGCCCAGGAGCCCCTACAGGGTCCTGCTTGGTATTGGCTTTGGATGTTGTTGGGTCATCTTGGGGAGTAATTGGTTATTTAAATAGTGTCCTCATACAGCTGGAACTCCCCAGGACTACACTGTGGGGGTGCTTTTTACCCCCATTCCCAATCCAGGGTGTCACTGTGTGGACTTTGTAAGTCTTCTGTGATGTCACAGTGACTGTGGGAGACACAGAAGAGATGGAGTCTTTGTTTATGAGACTTCTTTTCTAGATTGTATGTGTGGTGCGTGCTCAGTTGTGT
This sequence comes from Madoqua kirkii, assembly GCA_006408675.1. Lineage (NCBI taxonomy): Eukaryota > Metazoa > Chordata > Mammalia > Artiodactyla > Bovidae > Madoqua > Madoqua kirkii. Next base: position 14,522 of record SJYC01105212.1, read on the forward strand.
CCAGCTCCACAGACTGTAGCCTACCAGGCTCCTCTGTCCATGGGATTTCCCAGGCAAGAATACTGGACTGGGTGGCCATTCCCTTCTCCAGGGGATCTTCCCAACCCAGGGATCAAACCCGGGTTTCCTGCGTTGCAGGCAGATTCTTTTACCACCTGAGCCACCAGTACCAGAAGTTATGCTAAATATGTGTTCATTTTTAACTTATTATTACCAGATGAGATGGATCTTGCTATATTCATTTAACAGATCACATTGATGTGCAGATAAATCAGGTAACTTGATCAGGATGACAGAACTAGTAATCAAGGTTTCTGGGCCTTGAACCTAAGTGTTCATGCAATGACGGAAGTGAATTAAGCACTGATCCTGTGCGGTAGTGCCCTGAGGGCTGGGTATCCCTGGGGGAAAGACAAGCCAGGCATGGTCCCTTCCTCACAGTGGAAGTGCTGGGCCAGTGCTGGACAGTCTCACTGTCTAAATCTGATACATGTGGACTCCAGCCCATTGTTGTCTCAAGGCCCAGGCCATGCTGACTTGAAATTTGCAGGATCTTTTAACGGAGGGCTTCCTTAATCTCTCTCCTTAACGGTCTTAGTGGTCTAAAGGTAGGACTGTAAGGAATCTATAAAGTTGGAGAGG
>SJYC01105213.1:0-14731 GCA_006408675.1 Madoqua kirkii
GAAGAAGTGATCAGTTTTTTTGCTGGTGTGTAGCAGAGCACCACAAATTGGATGGCTTAAAGTATGAGTGAACATTTTCTCATCATTCTGTGGTTTGACCAGGTGGTTTTTGTCTCCTTAGAGGTATCTGTGTGTCTGCAGTCAGATGGTGACTGGCAAGGCTGAGTGGTCGGCCGTGGCCTCACTCCCGTGTCTGGTGGTTGCTGCGGGCTGCTGTTTGGAGCGAGCTGGTTCTCCTCTAATGGCTTCTCGTGTTGAGGAGGCTAGACCAGCTTCCTCACAGCATGGCAGTCACGCACGCTCCAGGGTCAAATCTCAGTTCATTTCTGCTGTCTCTGATTTCCCACTGGCCAGAGCAAGTCTCAGGACTCATCTCAGGGTCACTGGGGAGGATGAGATTCCTTCCCGGTGGCGGAGGAGCAGCAGAGCCTCTGCAGCCATTTTTAATCTACCTATCTTAACTTTAACTGCTTCTTGGCGAATATTGGGCCCAGAAAGAAAAGGTTCTGTTGGTTTCTCCAGTTTCTATGTATCGCTGGTACCTTCATTAGTCTGACATGAGAGCTGATTAAAGAAGTGGGGGTATTTTGTTTGGACTGAAAATTGGAGTGAAGGGTAATGGCTGCTTTGCTATATCTAAGACCTTTCCTGTGAAGGAAGGACAAGGTCTGTGGCATGGACATGACCGGAAAGCGATATCTCCTCCACTTAAGGAAGGACTGCCACGTGAGACATCAAGACTTCTTGATTGGAAGGAAAGCAGAAAATGGGTAGTCAGGGCCTAGGGACTTTGCAGGAGTGTTTTCCTCATTGGATGACTTGACTCATCTCTCACTCCAGGACTTAGAAAGAGCACTGTGCTTTTTTGCTGAGAGTAGGGATGAGGTGGAGGTGGGGTGGGTGACAGGAAGGGGGAGAAACCTTGTGCTTAGACTGGAAGAGTTACCCTGCCTGAGTTTCAGTCTTACTTGATTTATAAGGTCAGATTTACCTGTTGAACCCCTGAGAGTTCACATTGACTGCGTGAAGAGCTTTTCTGTCTAGTACAGTGTCAGGGCTGCTGCATCTTGAAGATAGGTTTTCTGTGCATCTTCTTGGGTTAGGAATTGAGAAAAGACATTGAAAAAATAAAGATGTACAATTGTTCCAGGAGCTGTAGATTAAATAGTCTGCCCGTTCAGCTTGTCTAGTAAAAATGACTTTGGCACCTCCTCACATCACGTGTTTTGTGCTATGCCAAAAGTGGTTTCGAGGTCTCCTGATTCTCTAGCAGAACACTAGGCCCCGTTGGTGCTTCTGCCCGTGGAGAACACTGTCAGCAGAATGTGGTCAGAATGTGAGCCTCTCCCCTTCTCCCTGTGGGTCACTTCTCTGGAGGAGGAGGCGGGGACCACTACCTGCTCGCCCTTCATAAAGCTGCTGAGCAGGTGTAGGTGTCGCCTTTGACTTTGAATTGTTGTTACTGGGCCAGCCAGTTTGGTCAGTGGTGTTTCTATGGAGCCTGCCTCACTTCCAGCACTTGGACTGTAGGAAGCTGAGAGACTGGCTACAGACATACAGAGACTCAGACGTGGTGGAGTTTGGTTTTTGGTGGGGAGCAGAATTTAAGCTACCCATAAATCATCCAGCTGAAGCAAAAGCTTGCTCTCCTGACTGGTGCATTTACAAGCTGGAAAGTTGTGGAAAACCTCAACCCACCAACTGTGAAGCTCATTGGGTCTTTGCTTTGGGCTTCAACGTTCTTCCTGATATAAATAGTAATTATGTTACTCTGACATGGTTGCCAAGTGTTCATGCTTCTCGCTCCACTTGTGCTTATAAATGATGCTGCAGCGCGAATGCTTTGTCTTTGATTAAATGTTACCCAACATTTGAGCGTTTTGTTATCTGTGCTGATGTGTCCTTCTCTTCTCTTGCTTTTCAGAATGGACTGCTGAATTATGAAGTATTTCAGATCCAGGAGGAGAGCGTCACTCTGCCACTCACTCCTTTCTCCTCTACTAGTTATTTAAATTGGACTTTTAATATCCTCCCAGCTGCTCTTCAGCCACACATGGTGCATTGCTGCCATTCCCCGGATTGCATCTTTGACACACTAGCTCTTAGTAACCTTCAGCAAACAAAGAGGCCGCCTCAGGGAGCCCCTCACGGGGAGGGCGTCACCCCCACCGCCCTCTAGCTTCGGCGGCTCTGGATTGGAATTCCGCCATGGAGCCTCGCATGGAGGCCTGCCTGGCACAGGTGCTGCAGAAGGATGTGGGGAAACGACTGCAGGTTGGCCAAGAACTGATAGACTATTTCTCAGACAAACAGAAGTCTGCCGACCTCGAGCATGACCAGACCATGTTAGACAAACTTGTGGATGGACTCGCTACCTCTTGGGTGAACTCTAGCAATTATAAGGTAAGTCGTGTGCAAGAGGATGCTCTTCTAGGTGGCTGGGCTACCTAGGGGGCTCAAAATGGGTCCTTTGAAGAGTCCTTTGAGAGCCATCAGCATGATTGATCCCTTGGTTTCCAGTAAGACGCTCAGTCAGATTGTGGCTTTTGGACATTTCATTCTACAGCAAGTAGAGTTTTCTTTGATTTTTGTTGGGGATCAAAACACCCTTATTCTTCAGTGCACTGAGGGAAGGCCGTGTGACCAGATAAAGAGAGGCTTTTATGTGAAAAAGGTTTAAGTATTTGAAGCCTTGAAGTTAAAGTGACTATCGTGTCTTGCAGTGAGTGGCTCTTTGTGAATAGCAAGTGGCCTCATTGATTTTCTTGGGGTTGGGGGTGGGGATTGGCAGTAGGAGCCTTCAGGCTCCTATTTTGAAGTCGGCCCAGGTACCTGGCCAGCAATAGTTACGGTTTACCAAGGACTCTCCTGAGACCTGTTTGTAATGGCCTGGAGGGTATCCTTCAGGTTCCAAAGGTCAGGGCTCCTCAGGTATCCTTGGTGAGTGGGAAGGGAGCAGGCGAGTCCTAGGACACAAATGGTTTGTGAAGGTAGACCTTGTTGCCATTCAAAGACTGAGTTTTCCTGAAGGAAAGCTGGACTGGACTTGAAGTGCTGAAGAGGTGTCATTTCTCCCCCTCATCCCCCTCCCCAGCCTTTAGTGTGTTAAGAAGCTGGCCCCTTTGAATCTAGGTAGAGATGGAAGACAGAGCGGGCTGTTTGCATGATTGCTAATAGGTGCTATAGACCTTACAGACAAAAGGGCTTCCAGACACAGGAGCTTTTGTGAATTTTTTTCATTGTACTAGTCTTCCGACACATACGGACTCATAACGGGTACTTATAGGATTTCTTTGTTTGCTCTAATATAGACTTTTCTTTCCAATTACATTGAATCTTGATCTTATCTAAGAGTCAGTAGGCTTTAGATTTATTAAGGGTGTTTACCTCGGTCCCTAATATTTCACTTAGAACTGGACATAAAGTTTACCTTCCTTGACTTTGAAAGTTGAGCTTAAATTTTGTCTATTTCATTCATCTATTTATTCATTTAGCTGAACTTAATAAGTACCTCTTATCTGCTGTGTGTTGGTGCTGGGTGGTGGGAGTGTTGCAGAGGGGAAGGGTGAGGTAGACTGGTGACATCTCTGAGGTCTGTGAAGTCACCCTTCCTGTGTGCAAATTAGGGAGCTTCTGACCGAGAGTAACTGAATGCTGACTTGGTTGACTTAAAGTTTGCATAAGGAGATTGAGTAATTGCCTTTAAAAACTTAAGAAGTCCACATAGTTAAAGCAATGGCTAGGCAAGAAGAGCGACTGCTTCTGTCTTTTACTTGGGAGGAAACCTCTGAAGCTCCCCAGCAGACTCTTTCACATCTCGTTGCAGCATAACTGGGAACGGACCAGTGTCCACAGTGGCCTTCAGCCGCCACGCTTCACCTCCTGGCCTCGTGAAGGGGTTCAGCCTCCCCTGAGCCAAACCTGTGGCTGTGTGGAGGGCTTGGGTACCAGACTCCTGCCAGGAAGAAGGGGGCGAGGCAAGGGGCAGAGCTGCATGGATATTAAATAAGGAACCCACAGCTTTGCTGTACCGCAGGAGCTTTCTTAACCTCCGTGGGCCTCAGTTTCGTCATCCATAATGTGGGAAAGTTACTATATACACTAAATAAGAGGGAATATGCAGTTATTACAGAGAAGGAAATGGTGACTCACTCCGGTATTCTTGCCTGGAGAATCCCATGGGCAGAGGAACCTGGTGGGCTGCTGTCCATGGGGTTGCACAGAGTCGGTCATGACTGACACGACTTAGCATGCATATAGTTATTATATGCCAGCCACATAATCAGCTTTCAGACATTCACATTCAGTGTCAAGACTTGGTTCCTGTCTTCACTAAACTCGTAGTCTGGGAGGGGTGGGTAAGGATATATAAGTGAATGGTTACAATCAGTGCTGCGTGTGCAGTAATAAAGTGAAAGAAAGTGTTAGTCGCTTAGTCGTGCCCAACTCTTTTCAACCCATGGACTGCAGCCCGCCAGGCTTCTTTGTTCGTGGGATTTTCCAGGCAAGGACACTGGAGGGGTTTGCCAGTTTCCTTCATCCATGGGATCTTCCCGACCCAGGGATTGAACCCAGGTCTCCTGCATTGCAAGTGGGTTCTTTACCAGCTGAGCCACCAGGGAAGCAGTAATAAAGATGTGCAGAATCGGTGGGAAGACAGAAGAGAGTAGGAACACTGTCTAGAGGGACCCAGAGGTTTTGAAGACTGGGTCGATGTTTCATAATAGGAATTGTAGGGTCACAGTGGAGTGAAAGATTAAGACTTGAGAAACTTTGTGAAGTGATTTCCAAGAAAGACAGCCCTGAGAAGGAAAGGAAAACAGGGTTTGCTGCTGATTTGCATGTGGTCATGGACAAGTCATTTTACCTGTCTGTGCAGGGCCGGTGTTTGACTGGGTCTTCTCTCGGGGCCTCAAGCTCTGATAGCTTGTTTGACTTCATACTGATGGCTTTGGCGTCAAGGCCGTGTTGTGTGGTTCTCATCTTACGCAGTGCTGAGCACCCGTCTGGTCTGTAAGGCCTCTTAAGTGTGCTGACCATGTGCCTTGTTCACACCTGAAGCCCAGAACCTGAAACATTGCAGATGCTCAACACATCCTAGTTTCTTGCGTGGACTCAGGAATTTAGGGGCACTCTTGGCAAATGTTCCTGGTTGCTTTACTGAAATCTGGAAGTGTATTTTTAAGGGAACTACACCTATTTTTTTTCCTCCTTAATCATGGATTGAGATTAGTCAGAGCCTGAAGTACACTTCAGGTTTTATTTGAAGGGATTCACTTTGTAATAGGCAATTCTCTGAAGCTTGGCTTCTTGACGTTTGTTTTTTTCTTTTTAAATTCAGGATTAAAAAGATAAGGGGAAAAGAGAAGTACTTTTGACCTTCCAAAACGATAGCACTTAGGTATTGTTATTCCTTTTCCTTGTAAGAGAATGTAGATGAATGCCAACACAGTGTCTTATTTTAAAAAATAGTTTGCTGGAGCCTGGATCACTTACCTTTGAGTATTAATGTGGTACACAGGTTTGTACCTGGTTTTGATTAAGGTTTAATAGCTACTGATTCCTGTTTATTTACCATTGCATTTAACATCTCATTTAATCTTCATAACATTCCTGCAAGGTAGATGGTGGTATCCTAATTTTATACATGAGGTCATGGAAATTACTGAGAATTAACGAGATAATTTCTCTCTGTGATCATGGAACTGGGATTTAAATGTAGGACTCTGATTTCCTAGCCAGTGTTTCTTTCATTAGAACAGAGGTCAGCAAACTTTCTTAAAGATCACGTGGTAGATATATTAGGCTTGGTTGGCCCAGTGGTGGTCTTGTAACTATTTAACTAGTTTGGGCCATTGTAAATGCAAAAGCAGCCCCAGATAATGTGTTCATGAGTGGCCATAGCTGTGTTCTGGCAAGACTTAATTTACATAAACAGATGGAGGTCGGTGGCCCCTGGACCGTAGTTGACGAGCCCGGCACTAAGACACTGAGCGCCTGCGGTGTGTAGATACTTTCCTCACTGGTAGGAACTGTTCATGATTCATTTGGGAGAAGAGTGAGCCTTATAATTTGTACCTAATTTGGGAATAGGGGAAGCCGTCATTTTGATAGAACTCAGTTTGCTTTTGGAGCATCTTATATGATATTTTAGGAAGCTTGCCTTTTTGGCTCTTTCATGCAGACTCATTTTAGCATCGGTATATGTTCTGTTGTTAACCTGTCACTGATTACTGTGAGCTCACTTTGCTGAAATCAGCCTCTGTGTACTGGTACCAGATTGAATCTCGGAGACAGAGTTTGGGGTGAAGTAGAAAAGAATAGCATTGTTGCTTTGTTTGGCAAAAGAGGCACAGCAGGCTTGTGCCCCCTAAAACTATGTGTGCCTTGAGGTTGGAACCAGGACCTTGCCTCAGGGCTGCACTGTGTTTCTTGGCCGCTCCTCCCTTGTCTCCGCATCCCTTCCCTTCCTGGATTAGCAACTGTTCCATCTGCCCTTTGGAACTCAGGGAAAATCGAGGAGCCTGATGGTGCCCAGGAGCCCCTACAGGGTCCTGCTTGGTATTGGCTTTGGATGTTGTTGGGTCATCTTGGGGAGTATTGGTTATTTAAATAGTGTCCTCATACAGCTGGAACTCCCCAGGACTACACTGTGGGGGTGCTTTTTACCCCCATTCCCAATCCAGGGTGTCACTGTGTGGACTTTGTAAGTCTTCTGTGATGTCACAGTGACTGTGGGAGACACAGAAGAGATGGAGTCTTTGTTTATGAGACTTCTTTTCTAGATTGTATGTGTGGTGCGTGCTCAGTTGTGTCCAGCTCCACAGACTGTAGCCTACCAGGCTCCTCTGTCCATGGGATTTCCCAGGCAAGAATACTGGACTGGGTGGCCATTCCCTTCTCCAGGGGATCTTCCCAACCCAGGGATCAAACCCGGGTTTCCTGCGTTGCAGGCAGATTCTTTTACCACCTGAGCCACCAGTACCAGAAGTTATGCTAAATATGTGTTCATTTTTAACTTATTATTACCAGATGAGATGGATCTTGCTATATTCATTTAACAGATCACATTGATGTGCAGATAAATCAGGTAACTTGATCAGGATGACAGAACTAGTAATCAAGGTTTCTGGGCCTTGAACCTAAGTGTTCATGCAATGACGGAAGTGAATTAAGCACTGATCCTGTGCGGTAGTGCCCTGAGGGCTGGGTATCCCTGGGGGAAAGACAAGCCAGGCATGGTCCCTTCCTCACAGTGGAAGTGCTGGGCCAGTGCTGGACAGTCTCACTGTCTAAATCTGATACATGTGGACTCCAGCCCATTGTTGTCTCAAGGCCCAGGCCATGCTGACTTGAAATTTGCAGGATCTTTTAACGGAGGGCTTCCTTAATCTCTCTCCTTAACGGTCTTAGTGGTCTAAAGGTAGGACTGTAAGGAATCTATAAAGTTGGAGAGGCCTTGATGGAAAGATGGGGTTAAATGGGACCAGGAAGGATCAAAAGGAGCGAGTTGCAAAGTCATAGTGACTTCTCTTCCTTCTTGTTCCTCCGTGTCTAGCAGCACTGCCTCAGTATAGACTGTAGGAAGTTTCGTCTCTGCCATGGCTGCTCTGTGGAGCCCAGTATGACCACTGCCCTGGTTCAGGTGCCCTTTCTGGCCTGAGGGGAAGGTGCTAACAGATAAGGGAGGCTCCTCTGTGCCTCTCGCCTATCTCCAGAACCTTGACTTTAATTGAGGTTTTAATTTTTCCCCTGGTGTCCTTGAGAGAAGAGCCAGAAAGGATGATTGGATTCAGATAAAATGACTTCTGTTTCTGGCTCTCTGCTTGCTGCTGCCACAGTGATGAGGCTTCTTAGAGGCTGTTCCTTTTCCCCAGGTTTTCCCTGCTGCCTTGTCCCGTCGGTTGCAAAAGCTGAATTTTTCTGTGTATAGTTTAAAGACAGGTGCCTCTCTTCTAAGTACGAAAGCTGCAGTGAGTGGTACTCAACAAAAACAAAAGCAAAGCCAAAAAATAAAAATAAGCCAGGAAAAATTATTTTAAGAAAATTTATGTGACTTGTCAAATAAAAATGGTGTCCTTTATGTTTGTAATTAATGGCATTTCTTCCCAAGTGTGTGTTTAGGTATATGCAAAGGAAGCAAAGTGCACTGGAAGTAGTTCAGACTGGAGGATGAGCAGTCTGAATTCTCATCCTGGCTCTGCCATTTAGCCTTTGGAGCAAGTTAGTCTACTCATCTGTGAAATGAGTCTGGTGATAGCTGGTACAAAGCATTGTTATGAGGGTGCAGGGTGCAGGGTGCCTGTATACGAAGGTGCAAGGGCTGCTTGGAGTGAGCGTGTGGTCAATGAAAGGAAGATGGTGAGGATATGCAGTTACTGGGCCCAAAATAACAGGATCTGTAGAAAGTGAATCTTTTTGTGGGACTGAGTTTGTGTGCCTTTCTGAGTCCTGGTCAGCCTATTCCTTGGAGCAGAGGCCTTGGATCCTTTGTAACAAGACTGAATCCTTAAACCATGCACTGTTGATAACAGAGGCCCTGAGCAGAGCAGCAGCCGGCCTGGAATTCTAAGAGTGAGTTTAAAACCTACTGGCAAAGGCAGTCAGCTGATGGAGGACCCCTGTTTTCAGAGGGTTTCATTTGTTCTTTTTAAACTAATATTTCACCTTGTTTCAGAAAGCTCAAATTGAAGTCAGGATACATATAATGAAATCGTAAATTGAATGTCGAGCAAAAAGAAAAAGAAGCAGCTAGAGTGAGAGCACAGAGCTGACAGTGAGGCCGATGGGTCTGTGAGTCTAATGTTTGCGAGTAGCTCACTTTTATGAGGCACTTGTTGTGTATCAGGATCCGTGAAGCACTTATTGTTCATTGCTTTGTTTAATCATGAGGCAAGTACCCCTGATAAGCTCTGGGATTGCTCCCATTCAACAGCTGGGAACTGCTTAAACGCAGAGAAGCAACCTGCCCAGGGTCACAGAACTGGAAAGTTATTTTAATCTGGATAGTCTGTCCTTGGAGCCCACATCCGTATCGGAGCAATACTGCTTCATTTATAATGCTGTAAACGATATTTATAGTATATTTATCAGAGCAAAAGAGTGTTATGGTGTACCCCACAGCTAACAGTGATGACTTTAGGAGACTGGGTCCTGAGTGACAGATAAGCAGCTCATTTTGTACTTTAATAAAAAACCAAAATGATTTAAGATAAGTGTATTTAAAACAGTTTTTTGACTGGTCCTAATGGAATCATGACCTTATATACTGTTTAAACTCTTTATTTTGGAAAATACACAAACTACAGGGAAGTTTGACAAAACTGGAGAAAAGCATTGTTTACTATAGCCAAGATATGGAAGCAGCCTAAGTGTCCATTAATGGGTGAATTGGTTGGCCAAAAAGTTAGGGTTTTTCTGAAAATGTTATAGAAAAACCCAAATGAACTTTTTGACCAACTCAATACGATGGAATATTATTCAGATGTAAAAAAGAATGAAATAATGTTATTTGTGACCTTGGATGGACCTTGAGGATATAATGCTAAGTGAACTAAGACAGAAAAAGATAAGTACATCCTGTATTATCTCACTTATATGTGGAATCTAAACAAAACCAAGTTCACGAATGTCTGCCAGAGGCAATAGTTGGGGGCTGGGCAAAATAGGTGAAGGGAGTCAAAAGGTACAGATGTCCAACTCCAGAATTACTGAGTCCTGGTAGTGTAAGCACAGCATGGTGAAGTTAGGAATGCTGCCTTGCATAGTTGAAAGTTGATAAGATAATGAATCTTAAAAGTTCTCATCACAAGAGAAAAAGAATTCTGTACATGGGTGTAGTGATGGCTGTTAAGTAGATTTACTGTGGTGATCATTCACAGTGTATACAAATACTGAATCATTGTGTTGTCCTCCTGAAACTAACATAATGCTGTATGTCACTTATACCTCAAACCCTTCCCTGAACCCAAACATTTCAGTGCAGAGTTTCCATGTGTTTCATCCAGGCCCCAGTGGCAGTACTTCACCACTTGTTTATCTTCTCTGTATGTGAAATGCTGGACAGGAAGTGGTAGACGTTGTGCTCCTCGCTCCTAAATATTCATGTTTCCTAAAGATAAAGGCATTCACTTATATAGTCTTAATGCAGGTCTAGGACCTTAATACAGGTCCTAATACTGTATTAGGATTGATAAGAGTACTAATCCCTGGAGGAGGAAGTGGCAGCCTGCTCCAGTATTCTTGCCTGGAGAATCCCGTGGCCAGAGGAGCCTGGAGGGCTGCAGTCCATGGGGTTACAGAGTGGGACACGCCTAAGCACGCACACGTGATCCAGTCTGGGGATCTTATGCATGTTTCACCTATTGGCCTGCTAATGTCCTTTATAGCAGAAGAAAGAAAAACGTGGTCTACAATTAAACTCCCCAGCTACATTTTCCTTCCACCTGTAGGTCTCCTTTCACCTGGAGTAGTTCATTGCCCATTTGTCCTTGTCTTTCTTGACTTAATGCTAGGCTGTTCATTTTGTACAGTCCTTCCATTTGAGCTTGTTTCCTGCTTCTCATGGTTCGATTGGTTGTATGCTTTGCAGTGGACAAACCATGGAAGTGATCATTGTGTCGTATCAGAAGGCACGTGGTATCTTTGTCCTAGCTGGTAAAGAGATGTTTGCCAGGTTACTTCCGAAAGTTGTTATTTTTTCCTTTTATAATGAATAGGTATCTTGTGGGGAGATATTTTGAGACTATGTATATACCTTGTCATCAAGCTGTCATCTACTTTAGTATTTGTTGATAATCCTTGCCTAAGATAATTATTTGGATGCTAAAGGATGATTTTCTGATTCCATCATTTCTTCTCCGCTTATCATTTGGCTTCATTTACTTTTGAAATGTATATCCTTTGTCTATTTGTATAGCAGGAATTAAGTGTATACTTTGATAGTTATCCCCAAAAGGAACTACTGTGAAGAAAGAAGAAAATGTTTAAAATTAGTCTTATGTAGGTACATTTATATTCATAAAGAATTTCAGGCCACCTAATCCTTTGTGAACATAAAATTAATGTGATGAAATTTGGTTTGGACTCTGGGCTTCCTGGCAGGCAAAATAGAAACAGAGAGATGGTTATCTATCTGTATATTGTAAACAACTCTGGAAGGAATATAGAAAGGCAAATAACAATTAGAATGTCTTCTTGGATTTAGCAGGATATTAAAGGACACTTTGTATGAGGAAAAGAAAGAGGAGGATGGAGAACACATGAAATAGAAGACAGTGCTGAAGGAGGCGGGTCCCTGTAGACACAGTTCAGCAGTAGCTGTTGTTTGTTGTTAGCCCCTCGGTCAGTCGTGTCTGACTCCTTTCAGCTCCTAGACTGTAGGAGCCACCAGGCTCCTCTGTCCTTGGGATTTCCCAGTCAAGAATACTGGAGTAGGTTGCCATTTCCTTCTCCAGGGGCTCTTCCCGACCCAGGGATTGAACCCATGACCCCTGCATTGGCAGGTGGATTCTTCTACTGCTGATCCCCTAGGGAAGCCCTCGCTAGTTAGAGCTTTGGGCTAAGGGGGAAATTGTCAGATGGCATCCAAGGTGAATAGGTAATCAAGAGCTGACTGACACCACTGAGTTAATCTTCTTAACAGGTTAAGTAGAGCAAGAGTCTGTGACGAGGATCACAGCAAAGAATCCAGAGAAACTAGATGAAACTGGCTTGAATAGACATGAGAGTCGACCCGGAGGAATTACCTGGCCACAGCTGACTTTCACCAGGGATTTGGGGTAGGGGCAAAGACAGCTGTCTGTTGTGGGCCAGATGGCTGGGGTTATAGATGCGTAGGTATTGCTTGGTGCCAGGCCTGGTGGTGGGTCAAAATTTGTGTTTAATCATCCTTAAAGGCTTTGTGGAAGAGAGGGGCTTTGGGCCTTTTTTGGATGAGAGAAGGGAGATAGCTCAGTGACTCCACAAAGCAGCATGTCATGGGTGTCCTTAGTAGAGGTGATGTTCTGAGAGAAGTGGCACGTGCTACATTCGTGGGGCGGAGCTAGAGCCCCAGGTGGGGAGTGCCTGGCTTCTGGCACCTTAGGAGGCCTGGGAACCAGCTTGAGGGGGAGTGGAAGCCATTGAAGGGCCAGGAATCTGGGTGCTGATATGGGTGGTGTAGACTAGGCTGAGTTGATGTCGCTTTAATGCATGACTTTTCCATGAGTTTTTAGCTGTCATTTCTTTATCCATAGCTGTCAGCTTCTAGGTTGTTCTGGTGTTTTTGTTACAAGCCTCCCTGCACTGAGCATCGTTGAACACGCGCATGCTCTTGCCCTCTTTTGTGTGTGTGTGTACTGGAACTTCTGAAGAGTTGAATTGATGGGTAGGAGTCGGCCACGTTGCCCACCCACCGGTGCTATGTGAGTGCTCTGGAACCAGTCTGGGGTGTTATTTTCCTGAATGTTTTTTTCCTTTTTGCTGGGCAGGTGAAACAATGTCTCTGTGTTGCCAGGAGCAGTGTTGGAGAACCGTTCTACTGCTTCTGACCTTTCAGATAAAAGCAAGTCTTATAAGAATATCAAATAAATAATTTTATTTTTGTTAATCTCATTTCCCCCTTAAATGATTGATGCAAATAGGTTCTGTCTGGGCCATCTTAAGACATTAACAGGGTAGGGGACGTCATTAATCAGGAGGAGGGCATCCGGATACCTTTACAAAGGCTACCCTGAAGTGGATTAAAGAAGTGGGATTTCTGTTGTCATTTATTTCCATTAGCTTTTCTTTCTTTTCTTTTTTAAACACAAATAAGAGAGTTGTGAGGAAAAAACAACTGTAATCCATTTCTTCTTAATGCTCCTTCCTTTTTCCAAGTGCTTTCACATCTACCAGAACCTAAATATCAGTTCATCCTCACTGGGCTTAGATGGGAGATGCTGAAGAAAGCTCAGTGGATAGTCAGTTGGTTTTTGTTGGACAGTGAGGGTAGGTGCGTGATTCTGTTCAGTTCTTCGTGTAATTCTAGCCCAACCCAAGGAGTGTTTTTTGTTTTGTTTTTTTTTAACAGCTTTGTAAAGAAAAGAACTGATATTAACCTTTCTGATTGTGATGAGGAAGTTAGGCAGACTTTGAGTAGTAACTGAGTTCAAACAAGTTCAAGCCAGAGAGGGTGCGAGCACTGGCTGGGAGGGTTGTTGGGATGGATTACTGTGGCAGCAGCATGGGGTGGGGCGTGAGGGGTCTTGATCTGTCTGGCTGGTGGCTTCTGGGACACTCTGTTCAGCATTGCTTTCGGGCACCATCTTGTAGCCTCACATCTTGTAGCCCCATCACCAGGGGCAAGAGTCTCTATTCTCCCAGCTTGGAGTAAATCACCTCTCCAAGCCCCCAGCCCACTCACTGTGGCTCATCGTTTCACTTGCCCAGCAAAAAGGAAAAAACATTCAGGAAAATAATACCCTAGACTGGTTTCAGGGCACTCACACAGCACCGGTGGGTGGGCACTGTGGCCAGGGAGACGTGCTGCTGCAAGGAAATGGTGGCCTTGCTCAGAAAACTTCTGTGCCAAGGGCTGGAAGAGGTCGGATGGGTTCCCCTAGCAGGAAGAGGCTTGGCTGGGGACAAGTGGCCTGAGCGTGACCACTGTGGCAACGATGAACTTCATGGGAACTTTGTGTCTTTTTCCTGGAGAGGCTGCAGGGGCCCCATGGACAGCCCAGAAATTGGCCCTGGGCTCACACCACAGCTCTTGTACGTGTTGATGAGGCCTCTGCTCCTCGTGCCCAGGAGTCAGCACCCTGAGGCGGGCCCCTCACTTCTGGGCTGGCCTGGTCCCTGCCATCTCTGTGTGCGCCTCACCTCTCTCCTCTGATGACCCCGTGTTATGTGGGCTTTTAGCTCTGTCATCCAGTGAGAGCTTTCCCGTCTTTCCCAGCCCCTTTAAACTGAGAACTTGTCCTTAGTGTCTATTATACCAGTTTTTGTAATTCTGGTACCAAAATGCTAGTGTTTTTATGGATATAATGCCCCTCTTTCAGTAGTTTAAACATCTGAAATCTGGATCACATATATTTTGCTGGACTTAGAGATTCACATGCTGCTTTTTAACTTTTCAGACGTGCTCATGCTTACCATTTGCCTGTTTGGTTAAAACCATTCCTGCGTGTCTTGCTGTAACTAAGGAAATGGCAATTAACATGAGTGAAATTGAGCCTCTTATGTTTATTCATCACTTCCATTTTTCTGCGAGCCAGCTTGGGCCTTTCATTTCTGTCAGAGCTCCAAATGGAGTAATTTTGCAATTAGGAGGGGAGCGGTGATGTTCAGGAGATTGATTCTGAGGAGATTGCCTCGGGGACAGGAAGGGGACAACTCCAGGCTGCTTTCCAGCCTCCCTGAGTCTGGGTGGCTTCCTTGTGTCAGGGGCTAGACTCCTGCTCTTCTTCCCTGCAGCTCCAGGACTGCTCTCTTTGTCCAGACCTTTTTTCCCCCCAAGACAACTTATTTTAGCCAGAATCAACCTTCCTTCGCAGTTATGCTACTTCGAGAGAAGTGTTTTCAGAGCAGGTGGGTGAAAGGCAGTTCGCTTCCCAGGGAGTAATGCTTGGGGCCAATGCCAGACGTGCTCCCAACCCACCTCTGGGGCCGCTCCCAGCTGGCTCTGTGTGGGACCCTGTTGCTTCATAAAATGAATGAGGAGGTTTAGACTCCTAGAGCCGCAAAGTGCGGGGGGGGGGGCGGGGGGGGG
>SJYC01105214.1:0-10225 GCA_006408675.1 Madoqua kirkii
TTTTTTTTAAAGATGCTTATTGAACTGTTTCTTAATGCTTATTTAGTTCAAGAAACTAAACTATGTATATCATCCCTGGTGCACATGGGGGTTTTATGTTGCTTTAACATCTGTGCTTTAACTCTCCATGTACATCCGTACGTAAATAATTTAGACTTAACATTTTCAAATACAGAAAGAATGGCATGATGCCACAAAAACACTGTCATTTTGGTACTAGAGATCCAAAGAGAAGCCTGGTATGGCATGTACCAGACTATTAATGGAGTGTTTTTAAGGGAGAGTAGAGCATTTAAGGGAAAAAGGAATGTTTGCATTACTACTTCATTAAGTATTTTCAGTCTTGGAGCTCTTTTTGGTAACATCTTGGCAATTAAAACAAGTGACTTTCATTTGACAATTAAACATCCTTTTTCTTTTAAGAATTTAGGCCCTCAAAACTGTTCTTTCCACAGATCAGCTGTATTCATATTAGAGATGTGTTTCTGCCTAGGGCTGTTCTCATTAATAACAGAGCAAGTATAGTGATCAGGTTGAAGGTGGAGGAACAGGAAGCTGTCTAGAAGATACTTTGGAGAGAAACCTTGAGTGCCGTGGGAGAAGGATTTGTTTTTTGAGGCCCATCACTAATAATTTCATTTAAAAAATTTATTCAAATATAGTTGATTTTCAACATTGTAATTTCTAGTATACAGCAAGATGATTCAGTTATATACATATACACATTCTTTTTTTTGTACTTTTCCTTTATGGTTTATCACAGAATATTGAGTATAGTTCCCTATGCTATACAATAGGACTTTGTTGGTCATCCATCCTGTATACACCAGTTTGTATCTGCTAGGATTTGTTTTTATAGACTGAGGTCTTGATATCTTTCTGCAGAAAAAAATTGAACTGTTTCTTTAGCCAGCCCCTAAACGAGGTGCTCCCTGTTTGGGGCAACGGTGCAGTATGGAAATGGAACAGCAACACAGGTGAGCTCCTGTGTTCTGTCTCCGTGGAGCCTTGATCTAGAATCTTACTCTGATGATCGCTTTCATGTCTTTTGAAATTGTGTCCTGGCTCTGACCACTCTGGCTGTTGTTCCTTATCAATTGATGGCAAATGCTCCCAACATGCAGAGATGTTTAGGAAGCCCTTTGTGATATTGGGACTTCCACTCATCAGTTCCTAGTTGATTCTCTTTTTTTTTTTCTCCTTTTTTGTTTGAAGGTGACTCTGGTTCTGTAAAATACATAATTTCTCTTGGACAAATTAAGAGCTTGGATTCTGGGGCCAGACTGCTAGCGTTAAAGGGCCTACTCCTTCCCTTACTCTCCCACTCACTGGCTGTGTGATGCTGGGTAGTTACTTAACCTCTCTAAGGCCTCAGTTTTTCATCTATAAAATCGGGACGATATCCATCTTAGGGTTGTGGTGAGGGTGAAAGAGTCCGTAACGGCAGTGTTTGACAGCTGCACGGTGCTGTAATTGCAGACTTGCTAGTTTTACGATTATTTTACAGTAGCCACTGTGATAATCCTTCATTTCTCTGTGGTTGGACCAGCACTATCATCACTTGCTTTCGGTTACCTGTTACGACATTATTGATTCAGTGAACATGAATTTGTGCAAACTCTTGATAGTGACGGACAGGGAAGCCTGGCCTGCTGTAGTCCATGGGGTTGCAAAGAGTCGGACACAACTAAGCAACTGAGGTACAACAAGTGGGTTTAAATGGTCCCAGAACCACCAAACAGTGACAGAAAGAGAGGCCGCAGGGGAAGAAGCCTGTGGTTGCAAAGCAACCTCATCTCTGGAAAGTCTTGGGGAAGTCATTTAGGGAGCTTTGGTAGTGTGTCTCTGCAGGGCACTGGATGCAAGTTTACTGGCCCCTGTGTCTCCATGTATTAACATATATACTAAGGTGGGTAGTGGGGTATTTCCTCCCTCCCCCTCTCCCTCACATTTCACTGAGATATGATTGACATATAACATTGTATTACCTTACAGTAGGCAGCATAATGATTTGTTGTGAAAGGATCACCACAAGAAATCTAGGGAGCAAACACCACCTCGCATAGTTGCATACATTTCTTTCTTGTGATAACTTTTCAAATATACTCTCTTAGCAACTTTCAGGTAGAGAATACATTGTTGTTAACTGTAGCGGCCATGCTAACCAGTACATCCCCAGAATGTAATGTTTATTTTATTATTCAAAATTTAATCAGTTTACTTAAGTATAATTGATCTACAGCTCTGTTAGTTTCAGGTGAACAGCAGAGCAATCTGATGTTTCTGTACATTGCAAAATGATCTCCGCTCCCTCTCTTTCTCAGATGAGCAGAGAACTGATCACAGTGAAGAACAAAAGAGAACACCTGGGCACGGGATGGGGACAGGGCTTGGGTTGGGGAGACAGTAGCCTGGTGGGTGTTCTCTGAAAAGAGGAAGGTGATTTTGCTTGAATGGAGTTAAAGCGAATTAGAAGCATTTGCGCATTTTGGCAAAATGAGTAATTAGTGAGGGAGATTGTGGAAAAGGAGCTGTCTGAATAATCATGAAGAGAGTCACCAGATATTTGATCTCCTGCCCTGTGTCATAAATAATAGTAGGTTTCCATATGCTTTGTTCTTACTCTACTTCCTAGAAATTGGCTAGTCCTGAGACCCGTCAGGGTTAGGTGATGTCCTCTAGGCCATAGTGCACAGGACTGGACTTTACTGGATGTTTATAGGGTGGCAAGGCCTTTGGGTCCCTCATTCAACCTCAAGAAGATTGACGCTGAATCAGGGGGTAAGTTGAGCAGCCGCTTGTGAGACAGAGGCATCACAGTGTCTCATCACAGTGACTGGGTCTGGTGTCTACACGTGAGTGAGAAAAGCACCAAGTGAGGACTTCAGGTGGGCTAGCATTCTGTCAACAACTAGAAGAATGATGCTGATTACCTTAGAACCAAGATTAGGAAGAAAACATTTATTTATTTCTTACTAAGAACAAAGGAGCCTTTTGGAAAGGAGAGAAATGATTCTAGGTATTATTTATTAAAAAATTTTATTTTATTGAAATATAGTGTTGTATTAGTGTTGTATTAGTTTCTGGTGGACAGTAAAGTAATTCAGTTACACATACATATATATTCTTTTTTATGTTCTTTTCCATTATGGTTTATCACAGGATATTGAACATAGTTCCCTGTGCTGTACAGTAGGACCTTGTTGTTTATTTAGGTACTATTTAATGGTACCTCTGAGGTCAGAAGGAAATAGCTTAATAATAGTGGAGCAGCAGATAAGGTAAAGTAAATAAGCAACCTTATTTTTAAAAATGAAGGCCCTTGCCAGGGTCAAATTCATGTTTTTTTGGCTGGCTTTGTTTTAATATTTGATTTGGACTCTGTGAGGTTTCGGCAAGGAAGTTTTGTTTTATGTTAATTTTTAGAAGTAATATGTATTTGGACTGAGATAAAGAATGGGAAGTTCCTGCTTGTATTTATTTGCCGGGTCAGTAGTTGACAGTGGGCCCTGGAGTCTCGCTTCTCATTTACATTCTGACCTGCTGTCTGTCTGGGAGGGCTTGCTGCCTGCAGGTTTGGCTTGGGGTGCAGTAGCCTTCTTCCTGAAATGTACCCTCTGCTCTGGAGTCACCTTTGTGAGATGCTGATCTGCCAGAGAAGAGCTTCTAAAGGTGAAAGTCAAGGTCGGCTCTATAAGACAGCAATTGCCGGAGTGACCCAGTCAGACAGAGTGGATCTTCCCTCCCCACATTCTTGGTACTAGAGGTCAGGGCACAGCTCTGATCGCAGGCTTGGGATAGGAGAGAGTGCTTTTTGACTGATTGAGGGCATGGCCTTTCATTTCTAAGTGGTTTAAAGAATTTATGGCCCATTGTTTGTTCATTCCAAAGCCCTAATGATATGGGTGATATTTTTTTCTCAGACAGGAATGTGGGTTTTGGCAGTGACTCTGCATCACAATGACTTGGAAATAACCAAGTCCTTTGGAACCAAAATGAAAATGTGTGGCCTCTGTGCACAAGATGTGTGTCTGTGAAAGAAATGTGTGCATGGCAAATAAAAAATCATTTTAAATTAGAAATAGTGGCTTCAGATTGGGAAAATTTCAAATATATAGCATGTGGAGAATATGAGGTGTGTGTGTATGTGTAAATACTTACATCTGTTTATCAGGAAGATGGTGTACTGCCCTCAAGGACTGTTTGTAAAGACTTTTCAGTGGGGAAATGATGATGGAATGATGTAAAGTGAAAAAGGCAGGTGCAAAATTTAGATACAGCAAGATCTCAACTGTGCACAAATGTGTAGAAAGAATGGTCTGGAAAGAGCTGTGTGAAAATTTGGATGATATTAATCTATATAAGGAGATTATAGATGTTAAGTTTTCTTCCTATGTTCCTGTAATTTCTAAATTTTTCACGGTAGAGGCATGTGTTACTTTTATAAACAGAGACTTAAAACATTTTCTTCAGCTGCTTTTGAGAAGATATTGGTCAGGAAGTAATAGGATGACATATCATCTGTATTGTTTACTGCAGGAGGAAATGAATAAAGTTGGATTTGTTGCACAATTGCACATGTGAAATTAAGGAGGATCACCGGTAGCTTACAGCAATGCCTTAATTTTTCTCTTGTGGAATTATGGTAACAATAAAGTAACATTTCGTATTATATGGAAATATGACTGATCCCCAAGCGGTATTGCAGTTAGGGTCACAAATCCACTCAGCATATTCAACTACGTCAGCCCTACTTTTTCTCCATCAATTTTCATCTAATTACTCTAAAAAGAGAAAAAAAAAATCTGTAGAAAATCTGTTATGCATTCAACATAAGAAATGTTGTGATAAGTTTTGCCAACTAAGAGAGCAAACATTGGTATGAATTTAGCTTATCTTGATGACTTGCTCTTTCTTTCTTTCTTTTTTTACATTTAGTTTATCTTTTTGTGGTAATTGCTAGATTTTACTTTGCTGTTGCCTCAGAATTTTGAGATGGAAGAGTGAAATACGCCATGATCACATGTTCAGAGTTGATCAGCAGTGCAATCAGAGGAAGCCAGTGCTGTCTGTGTGATTTGTTTCCTGCGTTATAGTAAAAGGAAGATTAATTCAAGAGGAAAGTGCTGATTTATCTTCATCAATGCATACATGTGAAGCTGAAGCATATTCTTTATATAGTTCAAGCCATCAGAATGGGGATCTTATGCCATGAAAGAATGTATTGCCTCTTCCTGTCCCCTTCCCTAACAAATCAGCCTTGATAACGATTATAATTGCATTAGTGATTGCCGGGGTCTGAAGGAAGAGGTGGGAAGGGGGAAGCGCCGAGTGGTTGCTGACAGGTAACAGGGCTCTTTTGGGTGATGAAGATGTTCTGGAGTCAGATAACGGTGACAGCTCAGCAGCCATGGGCATATACTGAAAATCACCAGACTGAACAGGAGGAGAAGGGGACGACTGAGTATGAGATGGCTGGATAGCATCACGGACTCAATGGACATGAGTCTGAGTGAACTCTGAGAGATGGTGATGAACAGGGAGGCCTGGCGTGCTGCGATTCAGGGGGTCGCAGAGTCGGACACGACTGAGCAACTGAACTGAACTGAACTGAACTGAACACGTTAAAAGGATGAATTCTATGGTATGCGAATGATGTCTCGGTTTTTAAAAAAGGAACACGAGAAGGAGAAGGGATTCCATATGTGAAGGATTCCCATATGTGTCCCATGAACTTCTTCTAGTCCTATTAGTATTAATAGTAAATTACAGAGAGGCCTAATTCTCCCAGAGAAGTCTGAGACAAGACTGAATTTTCACAGACATTTGACATGAGAGTTTAAAAAATCCCATGTGTTTAAATGATCAGTCCTGTCTAAAATGTTACAATGAAAAGACAATCTAAGGATGTGGATAACGTCATACCTCAAAGATCTGTTTTAGGAGAAGCATTATGGGGATGTATTAATGAAGACTGCCTTCTGTTTTAAACTTTAAAATGAAACAAACATGTATTAGGTGTCAATGTGTAATTAAGTGAAGGAAGAGAAAGGAAGTAGGTGGGTTTTGGATTTTAAAAAATGAGGGTTTTTCAATTGGAGGCTAATTACTTTACAATATTGTAGTGGTTTTGCCCCACATTGATATGAATCAGCCACGGGTATACATGTGTTCCCCATCCTGAACCCCACTCCGTCCTCCCTCCCCATCTTATTCCTCAGGGTCATCCCATTGCACCAGCCCTGAGCGCCCTGTCTCGTGCATCGAACCTGGGCTGGCGATCTATTTCACATATGGTAATATACATGTTTCAATGCTATGCTCTCAAATCATCCCACCCTCGCCTTCTCCCACTGAGTCCAAAAGTCTGTTCTTTACATCTGTGTCTCTTTTGGTGTCTCGCATATAGGGTCATCATTACCATCTTTCTAAATTCCATATATATGCGTTAATATACTGTATTGGTGTTTTTCTGTCTAACTTCACTCTGCTCCAGTTTCATCGACCTCATTAGAACTGGTTCAAATGCATTCTTTTTAATAGCTGAGTAATACTCCATTGTGCATATGTACCACATCTTTCCTAGCCATTTGTCTGCCGATGGACATCTGGGTTGCTTGCATGTCCTGGCTATTATAAACAGTGCTGTGATAAACATTGGGGTACACGTGTCTCTTTCAGTTCTGATTTCCTTGGTGTGTATGCCCACCAGTGGGATTGCTGGGTCCTATGGCAGTTCTGTTTCCAGTTTTTAAAGGAATCTCCACCCTGTTCTCCATAGTGGCTGTACTAGTTTACACTCCAACCAACAGTGTAAAAGGGTTCCTTTTTCTCTGCACCCTCTCCAGCATTTAAAAAAAATGAGAGTATTTTAAAATATTTTTTAAAAACAATTGCTTTATTGTGGTTGTCAAGTGGGGAAAAAAATAAGACCTGTAACAACTTTTGAATGTCTGGTTATTTGCCAAATTTTGTGATAATCACTTTCAATATTTTATTCTATTTAAGCATCATAATAACCATATTTTCAACCATATTTCAAATTTGGGAAACCACAAAAAAAGTCAAATATTCACTGCCCATACTCCCTTAAAAAACTGCAGTTGTATGAGTGAATGCCGTCAGAAGTTCCCAAAGAGCAATGACACCCAGTATATTTCCCCCAGAGATCCACACACCTTGGTGAACGTCCTTCTGGGCATTTTCCTGTACGGGTATCACTTTAGAATTACACTATGTTGTTCTGCTGTCTGTTATTTGTTGCTTTGTTTTACTCAGTGTAAAAAGTTGTAGGATTTGGGGGGCAGTAAAATATGGTTGTTTCTATGGTCTCATGTTCAACCTCACTTTCACTTTTCACTTTCATGCACTGGAGAAGGAAATGACAACTCACACCAGTATTCTTGCCTGGAGAATCCCAGGGATGGGAGCCTGGTGGGCCACTATCTATGGGGTCACACAGAGTCGGACACGACTGACGCGACTTCGCAGCAGCATGGTCTCATGTTATTCCTTTTTTACGTGCGTAATGATTTACCTGATTAGTCTGAGATTCAGCTTGTTTGCATATTTTTGCCATTTAAACAACACTGTGATGAGTATTCTTGTATAAGGGGTGTATTTTTTCCCCAACCTCTGGTTATGAGTTTTCTCCCAATATGCACGAAAGTAATGAGAATAAAACAATGAATCCCACATATCCAGCTTCAACAGCTATCAATGTTCTATAATTCGTGTTTCATCCATGCTTTCTCCACCTTTTTCCCCTTAAAGTGTTTTAAAGCACATTCCACAAGTCTTAGTGTTTTACCTGTAAATATTTCAATACATGCTACATGCTAAGTCCTTCAGTCATGTCTGACTCTTTGCGACCCTGTGGATGACTATAGCCTGCCAGGCTCCTCTGTCCATGGGAGTTTCCAAGCAAGAATACTGGAGTGGGTTGCAGATTCCTTCTCCATTTCAATGCATGATTCTGATTTAAAAAGTACCTATAATGTCATAACACCCAGCAAACTTACTAATTCCTTAATATTATCTTATAACTACTGTAGGTTCAGTTATTATCTGTTTCAAAATTATCTTTTTGTAGTTGAATTTTCAAAATTCATATCCAAATGATGTCACATGTTACATTTAAATTTTTGTTAAAATTGATGTTTCTCCCCTACCCACCTTTTATCTGTATAGAGTTTATTTGTTGAAGAAACTGTATCGGTTGTCCTGTAGAAGCTGCCTTATTCTGGATTTAACTGATTGCATTTTTATGTCATTGTGTCATCTAGCATATTCTTCTTTTTCTGGAAAGCTGATCATTAGACCTGATTCTAGGGCTTCCCTAATGGCTTGGTGGGTAAAGAAGCCGCCTGCAGTGCAGGAGACACTGGAAATGCAGGCTGGATCCATGTGTCAGGAAGATCCCCTGGATGAGGAGGTGGCAACCCATTCTAGTATTCTTGCCTGGGAAATGCCATGGACAGAGGAGCTGGGCGGGCTACAATCCAAAGAGTTGCAAAGTGTTGGGCATGACTGTGTGGCTAAGCAAGCAAGCGAGACCTGTTCTAGAGGCTTGATTAGCTTCAGTGTTTCTCTCAGTTAACTATTGCTTCCTCGGTAGTAGTGTGTTCAGCCATCTGTGTCATGTTAGTGGGTCCTTACTGGCTGGTCATCCGTTTCTGCTGGTGCCGGGATTAATTCGTGGGTTCAGGCGTTCTCATGGATTCCTCTGCTTTATGATTTCTCACTTTTAGTAGTTTCTAGTAGCAATTGATGATTGCTGCCTAGATTATTTCATTAGATGGCAATAGGACAGTTTTCCAATTGTGTCATTTCTTTTAATTCTGTTATTAATATTTATTCACTGTGGTTCTTCTATAAAGAACCTTGCCTCATCAACTAATTGGTTACCCTGAAACACAGTCCATATGGAAAAGGCAGTTTGCGTTATTCTTTCCTTCAGTTTATCAATGTTTAGAACGTGAGCTGGTGCCTACCAGCCTCCAAAGTTGTCCAAAGAGGATCTTTTTAGTATCAGTATAATTGATGAATTTAAACATATCCATTGTGTTCGACTGTTACATTCGAGCATCTTCTTGGTCCCATATCTGGCCACAGAAGAACCTGAAAGTCATGTCAAAAGGGCACAGAGCCAATTTGAAAGGGCTGTTTTCCAGTAAAAGGAATTGGGGGTGCCTTAGAGAAATGATTGATTTTGGGTCTAGGCAGGAATTGCCCAAGATGAGCCTGACATCTTGTCAGACTTAACGGCCTTGAGGCACTTCTAATCAGGTTTCCCTCCATGGCACTTAGCTATTTGTGTGTGGCTCCCCACTAGAGGTGAGCTTCTAGAGAGCAGGGACAGACTGTGTTTTGTTTTTCAAGTTTCATAACCCAGAGCTATCCCCTCTGGAGGTTCTGCATCCCACCCCCAACCCCCTTCCCAACATGAAACCAAACAAAACTCAGCTGAGAAGTGCTCTTGGGGCTTGAGAAAGGCACCATTTCCTCAACTGCAGTGGTTTCCCCAGTGGCCTTCCAGGAGCTGTTAGTGACATCCTGACAGCTGGCTCTGGTGACTTGGAGTCCAGTCTTCCTGTGCCTTTTTCTCCCGTGTCCTTCAGCAAGGACGTGGAAAAGTCATGGAATTGACTGGGCCTGAACCACAGATTTTATGGATCATGTGGGCTGTAGGCCCAAATCAGACCCTGGGCCATCAGTTGGTTAAGAATGGAGGCATAGTATGGGGCTGCTGCTGCTGCTGAGTCGCTTCGGTTGTGTCTGACTCTGTGCGACCCCATAGACAGCAGCCTACCAGGCTCCCCCGTCCCTGGGATTCTCCAGGCAAGAACGCTGGAGTGGAGTGCCATTGCCTTCTCTGAGAAGGGGCTAGTGCTGCTCTTTTCTCTCCTCCCTTTTCCCTCTTGCATGGGGGTAGTCGAAGTTTTATTTGTATCTTGGAACTAATGCGCTTGTATTTTATGGCTCTTTTTTTTTTCCTTTCAGAGCTGAATTTCTTTATTGCATATGTTATGGTCCATAAATTTGAATCTCTTCAAACTTATTTCTCAACCTTCAGACTAGAACACACTATTTTATATGACTTCAAAGCTTTCCTTTAGAGCATTTATCATAGCTTAATTTATCTTGTGATGATTTGATTAGTGTCATAATGATTAATGTCATAATTTCTCTCTGACTGTGTCTATTTTTTTCTTTTTTTTTTTTT
>SJYC01105215.1:0-17659 GCA_006408675.1 Madoqua kirkii
TGAGTAAAGAGAAATTATATCCTGCTGTCATAATTAATTTGGGTAATAGAGCCTAATTTACTTAATCCCTATATTTTAGTCCATTTATCAGAACAGCCCAGGAGACTGTCCTGAGTGGCATTGTTGAATATCTTCTAGAGAACTGAGCTGCAGCAGGCTGAAAGGCACCATATTCCCTGGGTGTGGGAGGATGGCTATGATTTATCTTGTAAATCCTGTAATAGTTTACATTTTATCAGCAGTTTGCTATACATTACTCATTTGACCTTCACAGATAGCTGAAACTTGTTTTGTTAGATTTACATCTGTGTATTTTTCTCTCTTTTGGGTGCAGTGCAAATGGTATTGCATTTAAAATTTATATTTTCATATACTTACTGCTGGCATATAGAAATATAATCGGTTTTTATATGTTTATCTTCCATTTTGTGACTTTACTGAGCTTAGAATTTCTGGAAGATTTTATTTTTTGTCTGTTTTTTAGATTCCTTGGGATTTTCTGTGTAAATAATCATGGAGAGAGATTTTTTTCCCTAACCCGTTGTTGTTGTTGTTGTACAGTCACCCAGTTGTGTCTGACTCTTTGTGACCCTATGGACTGCAGTACTCCAGGCCTCCCTGTCCCTCACTGTCTCCTGGAATTTGCCCAAGTTCATGTCCACAGCATTGGTGATGCCATCCAGCCATCTCATCCTCTGACACTTTCTCCTTCCACCCTCAGTCTTTCCCAGAAATCTGTTAGGTTGGTGCAAGAGTAATTAGTTTTGTACTATGAATTTTAAATCATAACTAGGCTCAAACACATTTTTATTAATCAGAATAGGAACCTTTACAATAGACACAATTTTGCCAATGAGAAATAGGTTTGCTTATTCCTAGAGCATAAAAATCTGTGCTTCGAGATTTGATGAACTCTTGGAAAGCATTTTCTGCCTCCTGTGGTTGTGGAACCATTTTCCCTGCAAAAAGATGTCGAAGATGTGTAAAGAAATGGTAGTCGATTGACAAGATGTCAGGAGAATATGGCAGATGAATCTGATCAACTTTTGAAGCATCAGTTGTGTAATGTGCAATCAGGTGTAGTCACGGAGAAGAACTGGGCCATTTCTGTTGACTGATGCCGGCTGCAAATGTTGCTGTTTTTGTTGCATCTCATCGATTTGCTGAGCATACTTCTCAGATACAACAGTTTTCGCTAGGATTCAAAAAGCTGTAGTGGATCAAACCGCAGCAGACCACCAAACAGTGACTGTGAGCTTCTTTGCATGGAGTTTGGCTTTGAGAAGTTCTTTGGACCTTCTTCTCAGTCCAGCCATGAGCTGGTTGTCATCGGTTGTCATACAAAATCCTGGTTTCATCATACATCACAATCGCATTGCGAATGGCTCATTGTGTAGAATAAAAGAAGACAACCCTTCAAAATGACAGTTTTATGATTTGCAGTCAGTTCATGAGGCACCCACTTACCAAGCTTTTACATCTTCCCAGTTCGCTTCCTCTGCCAAATGACCACAGAATGGTTGACACTGAGACTTAGGCAAGTTCTCGTGTGGTTAGTTGTAAGAGGAATAGCTTCGATGGTGTCTCTCAGTTGGCATCTTCCAGTGGATGGCCACTATGCTCCTCCTCTTCAGTGCTCTCGTCTCCTTCGTAAAACTTCTTGAACCACCACTGCACTGTATGTTCACTAGCAGTTCCTGGGCCAAATATGTTGTTGATGCTGTGAGTTGTCTCTGCTGCTTTATGACCCATTTTGAACTAAATAAGAAAATCACTTGAAGTTGCTTTTTTGTCTAACATCATTTCCATAGTCTAAAATATAAAAAACAAGTAATAAGTCATTAGCAAAAAGCATAAAGCAAGAAATGTGCATTAAAATAATGGTAACATAGCCACCTTTATTAAGAATGTATTCCAGTATCAAGTGGCAAGTTTCAACAATGTACAAAACCTCAGTTATGTTCGCACCAACCTAAGTCCATTGTTTTCTTATTTATTGCATTCACTGGACCTTCTAAGACTGAGTTCATAAGAGTGATGAGAGCATATATCCTTACCTTGTTCCTGATCTTAGAGAGGAAGCATTCAGTCTTTCCTCATTAAGTATAATGTTCAGTTCAGTTCAGTCGCTCAGTCATGTCTGACTCTGTGCAGCTCCATGGACAGCAGTATGCCAGGCCTCCCTGTCCATCACCAAGTCCTGGAGTTTACTCAAACTCATGTCCATCGCATTGGTGATGCCATCCAGCCATCTTATCCTCTGTCATCCCCTTCTCCTCCCACCCTCAATCTTTCCCAGCATCAGGGTCTTTTCACATGAGTCAGTTCTTCACATCAGGTAGCCGAAGTATTGGTGTTTCAGCTTTAGCATCATTCCTTCCAAAGAAATCCCAGGGTTGATCTCCTTCAGAATGGACTGGTTGGATCTCCCTGCAGTCCAAGGGACTCTCAAGTCTTCTCCAACACCACAGTTCAAAAGCATCAGTTCTTCGGTGCTCGGCTTTCTTTATAGTCCAACTCTCACATTCATACATGATTACTGGAAAAACCATAGCCTTGACTAGACAGACCTTTGTTAGCAAAATAATGTGTCTGCTTTTTCATATGCTGTCTAGGTTGGTCATAACTTTTCTTACAAGGAGCAAGCGTCTTTTAATTTCATGGCTGCAGCCACCATCTGCAGTGAATTTGGAGCCCAAAAACTAAAGTCATTCACTGTTTCCACTGTTTCCCCACCTATCTGCCATGAAGTGATGGGACCGGATGCCATGATCTTAGTTTTCTGAATGTTGAGCTTTAAGCCACCTTTGTCACGCTCTTTCACTTTGATCAAGATGCTCTTTAGTTCTTTGCTTTCTGCCATAAGGGTGGTGTTATCTGCATATCTGAGGTTATTATTATATATTGTTTATATTGTTATATAGTGTAAGTATAATGTTAGCTGTAGATTTTTTTGTAAGTGTTCTTTATCAAGTTGAAGTTCCTATTCCATGTTTTTCTGAAAATTTTGTCATGAATATGTGTTGAACTTTGTCAAATGCTTTTTTCCATCAATAGGTGGGCTCATGTAATTTTTCTTCTTTAGCCTGTTATTGTGGAGGATTATGTTGATTGATTTTCAAATATTGAACTGTCTTCACATCCTGGAAAAAAACCCACTTGATCATGGTATATAATTTTTTAATATATCTCTGAGTTCTTTCTGTTTATATTTTGTTAAGAGTTTTATGTCCATATTCCTGAGGGGTATTGGTCCTCAAGTTTCTTTTTTGGCACTGTCTTTTTCTGTTTTGATATTATGGTTGACATTTCATAAAATGGATTGTGATTTATTCTCTCTCCTTTTCTCGTAGAGAGTATTTGGAATTGGTGTTAATTCCTCTTTAAACATTTGGTAGATTTTTTCAGTGAAGTTGTCTGTGCCTGGAGGTTACTCTTTGAGAGGATTTCGAGTTAAGAAATTCAGTTCAGTCAGTTCAGTTTAGTCGCTCAGTCATGTCTGATTCTTTTCGACCCCATGGACTGCAGCATGCCAGACCTTCCTGTCCATCACCAACTCCCAAAGCCTGCTCAAACCAATGTCCATTGTGTTGGTGATGCCATCCAACCATCTCATCCCCTGTCGTCCTCTTCTCCTCCTGCCTTCAGTCTTTCCCAGCTCCTGTCCATCACCAACTCCCAAAGCCTGCTCAAACCAATGTCCATTGTGTTGGTGATGCCATCCAACCATCTCATCCCCTGTCGTCCTCTTCTCCTCCTGCCTTCAGTCTTTCCCAGCAGCAGGGTCTTTTCTAAGGAGTTGGTTCTTCACATCAGGTGGCCAAAGTAATGGAGTTTTGGCTTCAGCATCGTTCCTTGCAGTGAATATTCAGTACTGATCTCCTTTAGAATTGGCTGATTTGATCTCCTTGCAGTCCAAGGGACTCTCAAAGTCTTCTCCAACACGACAGTTGAAAAGCACCAATCTTTGGCACTCAGCGTTCTTAATAGTCCAACTCTCACATCCTTACATGAATACTGGAAAAACCATAGCTTTGACTAGACGATCCACTGTTGGTAATCAGTTTCCTTAATAATTATACAGCCATTCAGTTTATCTGTTACATACCAGATGAGTCATGGTAGTTTGTGCATTTTGAACAGTTGGTTCTTTTCTTCTAAATTGTCAAATTAACATGTGTAGAATTGTTCTCAGTACTCGCTTATGATCCTTTTAATGTCTCTAGGGTCTGTAGTGATATCCCATTACACTACTGATACTAATACTTTGTATTTTCTCTCCTTTTTATTTTGTTAGGTTTGTCAGTTGTGGAAGAATTCTCTATTTCATTGATTTTTCTGTGCTCTATTTTCAGTCTCATTAATTTTTGCTCTTTATTATTTTTTTCTGCTTGCTTTGAGTTTTTTCACTCTACTTTTTCTAGGTTTTTGAAGATAGGAACTTAGATTACTGATGTAAGACTTCTTCCTAATTATGACCC
The DNA here is from genome assembly GCA_006408675.1 of Madoqua kirkii. Lineage (NCBI taxonomy): Eukaryota > Metazoa > Chordata > Mammalia > Artiodactyla > Bovidae > Madoqua > Madoqua kirkii. The sequence goes on from SJYC01105215.1 coordinate 4,482, forward strand.
ACAAACTTTGATATTTTGTATTTTAATTTTTATTCAGTTCCATATATTATAAAATTTCTATTCAAGTGTATTAGTTGGTTTTCAAGTGATTTTTAAAATCTTTGTTACCTTTTAGTTATTGATTTCATTGTATTATGATCAGAGAAAGTACTCTTTGTAATTTCAGTTTTTTAGAAACTTGGTGAAGTTTGCTTTATGGTGCAGGGTATAGTCTGTCTTGACTTGGCTTCTGTGGACACTTGAAAAGAATGTATTTTCTCTGTTGTTGAGTGGACTGTTCTGTTGATATAAATGTCAATTAGATCCTATGATTGGTGGTGGTGATGTTGAGTTTTTACATAACGCTTGCTTGTTTTCTGTCTAGTTCTATAAGTTGAGAGGGAGATGTTGAAATCTCCAACTGTTGTGGGTTTGTCTATTTCTCCTTTCAGTTCAAAGTTTTTCCTTCACATGTTTATAGCTGTCTTTAGTATATACACATTCAGGATTGTCTTATCTTGGTAATTTGACCCTGCTTTCATTATGTATTATCCTTCCTTGTCCTGTGTAATTTTCTAATTATCTGATGTTACTGTAAACATCATGCTTTGCTTTTACTCTTGTTGGCATGATATATCTTTTCCATCCCTTAACTTTCAACCTCCCTATATTTTTATATTTGAAGTGAATTTCTTATAGACAGCATAAAGTTAGGTTATATTTTAAATGCATTTCTACCAAATCTGGCTTAATCAAGTTCTATCAATATATTATATCCCTGGTATACTTATAATTGGAAGTTTGTACCTTTTGACCAACTTTGTCTGATTTTCTCTCCACTATGGCAGGCATAAATGACTTAAATGTAGTGTTTTTGAGTGCATATATTTGCATAGTTATTGTAGTGGCTGTATTACATTATATATGCATAACATCATATATACATTTCAGTCTTCTGTCTAGTTCTATAAGTTGAGAGGGAGATGTTGAAATCTCCAACTGTTGTGGGTTTGTCTATTTCTCCTTTCAGTTCAAAGTTTTTCCTTCACATGTTTATAGCTGTCTTTAGTATATACACATTCAGGATTGTCTTATCTTGGTAATTTGACCCTGCTTTCATTATGTATTATCCTTCCTTGTCCTGTGTAATTTTCTAATTATCTGATGTTACTGTAAACATCATGCTTTGCTTTTACTCTTGTTGGCATGATATATCTTTTCCATCCCTTAACTTTCAACCTCCCTATATTTTTATATTTGAAGTGAATTTCTTATAGACAGCATAAAGTTAGGTTATATTTTAAATGCATTTCTACCAAATCTGGCTTAATCAAGTTCTATCAATATATTATATCCCTGGTATACTTATAATTGGAAGTTTGTACCTTTTGACCAACTTTGTCTGATTTTCTCTCCACTATGGCAGGCATAAATGACTTAAATGTAGTGTTTTTGAGTGCATATATTTGCATAGTTATTGTAGTGGCTGTATTACATTATATATGCATAACATCATATATACATTTCAGTCTCTCATAGTTCAGTTGGTAAAGAATCCGCCTGTAATGCAGGAGACCCTGGTTTGATTCTTGGGTCGGGAAGATCCACTGGAGAAGGGATAGGCTACCCACTCCAGTGTTCTTGGGCTTCCCTTGTGGCTCAACTGGTAAAGAATCTGCCTACAATGCGGGAAACCTGGATTCGATCCCTGGGTTGGGAAGGTCCTATGGAGAAGGGAAAGGCTACCCACTCCAGTATTCTGGCCTGGAGAATTGCATGGACCGTATAGTCCATGGGGTCACAAAGAGTCAGACATGACTGAGCGACTTTCACTTCACTTCACTGTTGATGTTATCATTTTATCAGTTCAAGTATGTAAACCTTACTTTTTTTCCTGTATCTTTACCCTTACCCTATTTATAATTGTCTTAAATATTTACTTTAATATTTCCAATGACATTAGTATTATAAATTTTTCTTCAACCTGAAAATATAATTTTGAAAACTCAAGGAGAGGTAAAGCCTGTGTGTCTGCCTGTATTTTTGTTTACCTTATTCTTTCTTCCTTTCTGATATTCCAGGGTTCCATCCTCTTATTTTCTGCCTGTTTATAGAACTTGTTCAGCTGGGTTTTTTTGGCAGGGTGGTGGGGAGGAAATGGGTCTGCTGCCCACACATTGTCTTGGTTTTCTTGTCTTGAGAATGTCTTGATTTCCCTTAATTTTTCTAGGATATTTTCTCTGGGTATAGGATTCTGGGTTGACATTTCTTTTCTTTCAACTCTTGAAAATTTTATGCCAGTTTCCTTCTAGTCTCTGTGGGTTTTGATGAGAAGTCCACTGTTGTTAAGAATTCGTGTTCCCCTGTAGGCTATGTGTTGTTTCTCTCTGACTTCAAGGTTTTTATTGTGTTTCATGTTCACAAGGTTAACTGTGATGTGTTTTGACATGGATTGCTTTGGATTTATCTAGTTTAGTGTTCTCTTAGGTTTTTGAATCTGCAGGTTTATGTCCTTTTGCAAATATGGGGAGTTTTCATACGTAGAAGTCATTGTTTCCCACTATACTTTTTGTCCTCTCTTTCTCCTTTCTTCCTAGTACTCCAGTGACATACAGATGTAAGCCTCTTGTAACCCTACAGGTCCCTGAAAATTCTGTTCATTTCTTTCTTTTTTTCTATTGAAGTATTAACAGTTGGTTTACAATGCTGTGTTAATTTCTGCTGTACAACAAAGTGATTCAGTTATACATATATATACATTTTTAAAAATTCTTTTAAATTACGGTTTTATCACGGGATATTGAATATAGTTCCCTGTGCTAAGCAGTAGAATCGTGTTGTTTATCCATTCTATATATAATGGTTTGCCTCTGCTGATCCAAAACTCCCAATCCATCCCTCCCCCAACTTCACTCCCCCTTGGCAACCACAATCTGTTCTGTGTGTCTGTTTCATACATAGGTTCGTTTGTGTCATATTTTATATTCCACATGTAAGTGATTTATGATATTTGTCTTTCTTTTTCTAACATATTTCACTTAGTCTGATCATCTCTAGGTTCATTCATGTTGCTGCAAATGGCATTATTTCTTTTTTTTTTTTTTACAACTGAGTAGTATTCTGTTGTGTATATGTAACACATCTTGTTTATCCATTCATCTGTGGATAGATATTCAGGTTGTTTCCAGGTCTTTGCTATTGTGAATAGTTCTGCTGTGAACATAGGTCTGCGTTTTCTTTTTGAATTGTGGTTTTGTCTGGATGTTTGCCTGGGAGTGGCATTGCTGGATCATATGGTAGATCTGTTTTTAATTTTTTGAAGATCCTCTGTACTGTTTTCCATAGTGGCTGCATCAATTTACATTCCCACCAAAAGTGTAGGAGGGTTCCTTTTTCTCCACACCATCTCCAACATTTATTATTTTGTACAGTTTTTTATTATGGCCTTTTTGATGGGTGTGAGGTGATACCTCATGATAGATTTGATTTGAATTTTTCTAATGATTGTGAGTATCTTTTCATGTGCGCATTGCCCATCTGTATGTCTTCTTTGGAGAAATGTCTATGTAGGTCTTCTGCCCATTTTTCAATTGGATGGTTGTTTTTTTTGCTGTTCAGTTATACGAGCTGTTTGTATATTTTGGAAATTAAGCCCTTGTTTGTCACATCATTTGTAAACATGTTATATCATTCTTTAAGTTGTTTATTCATTTTGTTTATGGTTTCGTTTATTATTCAAAAGCTTGTAAGTTTGATTATGTCCTGTTTGTTTATTTTCACTTTTATGTTTATTGTCTTGGGAAACATTTTTTTTTAAGTCTGTTTTTCCACAAGCACAGGTTGCAGCCAAAAATAAGAATAAGAATAGAATTTCAAAAGTTTTTTTAAAAAAGGTCTATCTAGCTCTTCAAAAAATCTTTTAATTCTCATCTCATGTTTATATATTTTTTAATATCCTTAAGCCTGTATGTAATAGTTTTTATAAAATATTACAGTAGTTCAGTAGCTCAATCATCCCTGTGACTTCTTAATCTGTTTCTCCTGACTAATTTTTAGCCTAGTTTTGGTTATCACTTTCCAGTTTCTTTATATGTCTACTAGTTTTTATTGATTAGTAGACATTGTGAAGTTTTATGTTGTATGCTGGATTTTGTTACCTAGTTTTAAATAATGTGAACTTTGTTCTGGTAAACAGTTATTTATAGATTAGTGTGATCCTTCTAGCAAGGATCAGCAAACATTTTCTTAAAGGACCAGTAGTAAATATTTTAGGATCATGGGTGATATGGTCTCTATTGTAACGTTAACTACACTTTGTAGCTGGAAAGCAGCCATAGACAATAAATATAAACATACAAATGTTGCCATATTCTAATAAAACTTTATTTACAAAAGCATTTTAGTTTCCCGTGAGTGGTAACTTGCTGATCCCTGCTTTAGTGGCTTTTTGTTGAGTTTTGTTAGAGTGGATTTAGAGTCGTTTTAGTCTAGAACTAGTTTATTCCTTTTAGAGTGTTCCCTGATTGCCCTGAATATTTGGCAAGGATTCTCTGCTCTAACTGGTTGAAACTCAAACGTGTCATAGTCCTGTATAAGCTTTGGAAACTGTTCAGTTTAGTACTTGCCTTCTTTGCTTAGTCTTACAGAGCTTTACTTGGTGCATGCACAGCTCAGTATTCAGGCAGAGGTTCAAACAGACCTGAGTTATAGAGGTATTCTGGAGCACCTCCCTCTTCCCTCTTCTGGAGCCCCTCAGATTCCAATTGTTGTCTCAACTCAGCAAGATAATTTTGATATTCTCTGGATCCTCCTCCTTATTCTATAATCCAGAAAATCCACTACCATCCCCTCCCCCAAAAAAGCCAGAGAGCTCATCACATTTATTTTCCTTCTCTCAGGAATTAAAGTCCTGTACTGCCTGTTGTTCAATATTTAAAAATCGTTTTTATGTATCTTACCCAAATTATAGAGGTGCTTATAGCAGGAGGGTAAGCCCTGACCTGTTTTTGTCAACATGGTTGGAAACTCCTATTGTGGTTTTAAAATAAGTATATTGATTTCATTCCAAACTAGATTCTCTGGGGATGGTGCTTGGGGCCCCTCTCCCCTCCTTTTAATGTTCCTTGGGATTTTGATACACAGTCAAGCTTTCTCTCTATTCATATCTTAGGCAAAGTAATGCAGGTTGAGAGAGAATAGGGTGACTCTGATTTCTTTCTCCCTTTTCCCTTACCCTCATCTATCATTCACTCTGAACCCCCAACCCAGAGTTCTTTGTTGGTAAAGCATGTTAAGGTAATATTTTTTATTTATATTGTATGTAGGCATTCATAGGTATTTGAAGAAACCTTCCAGAGGTGATTTATCCAAATAGAATAAGCAGGAAAAGATGACTGAATCTGTCAACATCTGAGCTTAGAATGCTGAGGGACCACCACAATAATAAAATTTATTTTGAAGTTTTATTTTGACAAAAATTACTTCAGTTGCACATTTAATTCTTTTGTGTATCATTACTTGTTTTAATAATGTCTTAACTAACTACTTAGTAGAATTGACATTCCAGCAAAACATACCGTGTCTGTCCTATGACTTCACATAACTCTTGATGTGCCCCTAGATTTTAACTTCCCTACGTGCTGAAGCACAATAGAAGCAGGTTCAGTTTCTGAAGTTTAAGTTACACTGTGGATGAGCGAGGACTTACTTTCCAGATACTTGATACATGTTTACATGATTGTTTCTTTGAGGGGAAAGTGTGTTTGAAGTTCTAGTCAACCATCTAGTAGCCAGCACTTTTCTCACCTCTAGAATGTGGCTCAGGTTGGTTGCCGGGCTGGAACAGAATGCTGCACTGTCTTTTCTGTTATTGTGGATTCCTAGCTGACCTAGTTAAAAATTAAAACACTGTTACCAAGGATAGTTACAGTCCTCTGAGTAAGGACTTGGTCACTTAAGAGCTGGTAGGGATCTTTATGTAAATGTATATATTACCCCAGAAATATTCTTTACTCCTTGCATTTCTGTAGAGTGAATTTTCAGGAATACAGATGTACTGGTGCCCAGTCATAAAGCGGCAGTTTCACTGGCACTTGATTTCCACCGAAAACATTGATTTTTCTTTGCCATTCTGCAGTACCTTCTCCAGGTAAATTCCGCTCCCCTGCAGCACCGTCTCCTTTGGCTCTCCGGCAACCAGTAAAAGCATTTAGTAACCATGGCTCTGGTTCCCCTGGTAGCCAAGAAACAACACAACTCATGCAAACCACTTCCTCACCTGGGCCTCCCATGGTTCAGAACAAGTCCCAGCAAATCCTCCCAGCAATATCAACAGCACTACGCTCACCAGACCTGCAGGGACAACTGTGATGAGAAGTGGCTTGCCCAGACCCAGTGCCCCTTCTGCTGGGGGTATACCAGTGCCTCGCAGCAAACTTGTACAGCCTGTTCGCAGGTAAGTGGCAAATACTCTGTTTTGACCTTCTTGAGTATAGGAAAGTGGGTAGATGGGAATTACCTTCAGTTCTGATAGTGAAGATCAGGAGTCCTAGTGGGTTCCCATTAAAATCATTAAAACTTGAATAAAACGTTACTGTCAAGAAGTTCTCACTTGGGACATTGGGGTATTATATCACTTTGATTCAGATTATTTGCACAGATGCCTGGTATGATCAAGCATCTTGGTGAATTCCTAGGAAAAGTTGTTAGAACCACTCCATCTAATTGTAGTATTTGTTCATTTTGAATATAATGATATTTAGTAAAGATAGTAAAAGCATAGTAGAACCTACAATGAGATTTAAGATAAAACTTTAGCTGTCAGGTCTGAGTGTGTAATCCAGGAGATTGGTTTTCAAATCTCACTACAGTTCAGAATCTTCTTTGGAATTTATGTAAATGTAGAGGCCTGAGTTTTGCCCACAAAGTAGATGTAGTGTGAAGCCCCAAATCTGTAGGTATGCTGTTTTTAAATTTGTTTAATCTTCAGCTAATTCTGAGTCTACCCAGATTGGGAGTCACGTTTATGTAGTCATATCTGTATCTTTCAGATATGGTGGTAAGGAATGTGCTTATCACCATCATTAGGTGTTGAATGTGTTAAACTTGAAATATTTATTTGCATGAAAAAAATACTTTTGTGCCTTAAGCATTGAAACTGAATTAACCATGCTTCTTTTATTCTAAGATAATATATTACATTTTTGAGTTCAGTAGAATACAACAGTTTTTCAATCCCTAGGTCAGGATGATCCCTTGGAGGAATAAATGGCAACCCACTCCAGTATTCTTTCCTGGAGAATCTCATGGACAGAGGAGCCTGGCGGGCTTCAGTCCATAGGGTCGCAGAGTCGGACACGGCTAAAGCGGCTTAGCATGCACATGCCCACCTTACTTAATTTTTACTATAGCATTAGACATATAGGTACTGTTATAATCCTGTTTTTCAGAGAATATTAAAATTTAATGAAGTAATTTGCCTGAGGCTTCAACTAGTAAGACCTGCAGTTCCAAGTATGTCTGACTTCAGAGTCCTTTTAAGCACTGTCCCATTTTGCCTCTGATGATGGTGGCACTGTGCCTCTAATAACACAGTCACCAGTTTACCCCTCAAGTAATAAGTCTGGTGATCCATTTGGTTGGAGAAGATAAAGATAGTCTTTTCTCTTACTGCAGTGGCTGTGTTAACAAAAAAGAGGTTAGTGCAGTTATCTGATGCTCAGTAAAACTTAAAAGTTGTGGACGTGCCTGATGTAGAATGGTTGTGCTAATAGCTTAGAGCTTTGATCTTGGCAGTCCCCTGGAACGTTGGATTGTGTTGCAACCTACAAAGTAATTGATATGCATGGAAGATAGCATGGTAATGTTCCATAAAACCTTGCAAATCATTCTGTAAAATTGCTTTATTTCAGATCCTTGCCAGCTCCTAAAACCTATGGCAGCATGAAAGATGACAGTTGGAAAGATGGCTGTTACTGACCAGCAAAAACAAGAATGCAGAGGTCCACAGCTTCATGGATGCCCCTTCACCAGACTAAAAGACAACTTTTATATGCAGACTGTTCAGATAAGACTCTTGGGATTTATAAAATCCCAGCCCTCTCTGTCTTAATTAGCACAAACTGACAGAGATGATCAAACAGCACTTTAATGACATTTAACATCAGATGTGTTTGGTAATCATACAATCACTCTCCATGGAATCACTTTTAGTTTTATTTAATAGCAACTAAATTGATTTTTTAATATTTGACAGAGGCCAATATCTGGGCAAAAAACCAATGGATGCCAAAGAGAAATGCCCATCTGTAAATGAGAGCATACCTTTGTGCACAAGGTGAATTCTAGCTATCCAAAACTTCACGTTCAACCTAAGTTACTGTATACATAGTATCAATAAATATTTGTGTTAATGAGAACTAATATTCTGACTAATTATCTAAAACATTTCACTAGTCTCCAGGAAACTAGATTGAGATGGAAGGGGACAGGGTGGGAAGAAACCTGGGCTAGAGATTTAAAACACAATACCTAAATTTGGGAGAATCCTATAAATTATTTTTGCAGATTCATTAGAAAAATTGTCATTTTGTTTAATCTTAAGTTTTGGATGTAGCTCACATATCACCACCACCAGATAGTGTTAACCATGCATCCATCATGTTGCATTGACACATCAGACTTTTGTGTGTTTGTTTTGATTGCCAAAAGGGCTTAATATCAGTTGTACAATCTTTCTAAACTTTATAGCTCCTGGCTCAGGAAAGATAGCCTTTGCTATTGAAGCCAACTTCTTCACATGCTGTTATCTGTTACAGGACTAAGAGATCTTGTTTTTATTAGCAGGTTTCCATGATGGGAAAGAGCAAGTAGTATGTGTCTTTATTCTTGATATAAATAACACCACTTCAGTGCTTATAACCTGGAACAAAACCATACAATAAGGGGGAGGGGTGTAATCTATGCACTAACGTTCAAAAACTCTGGTAATGACAGTTGTATTGTTACTATCAATTGACCTAGCAGCCTGTTATGTGGTGGGAAATTATAGCCTGCTGAATCCTATTTAAGTTGATCCACTTTAAACTGAGCAACTGTTTCAAAACACCCTTTGAAAATACTGTCCCTTTTAGATTCAGTCTGACGTCAGTTTTTGCATTTGGAGGTACAAATGAAACCCACTGCATATGACTCTAACCTGTTAAACACTTGCTCTGTGCTGGCCCTTATGTATATCCTATAAATAACTAATTTGGATTTTATTTGACTATTACTAGACTAAAGCTTCCATCTTCTGCAGACCTCTCATTTTTTCATGGTGAGGTCTGTTTTTAAATATTTAATTTGTAGAGCATCTAAAATATTGGCAGTCAGGTCATTAAAGGATTTTAGATATTTGAATATATGTTCATCTTCTGTTAGCCAAAGACATTCTGTAAGTTGGCAAAAGAAATTGAGAGCGAAATGGGAAGCTTATATCAGGATAGTACTGAGGTTTATAGGTTGAGAGAAGGATAAAACTTTTTAAGATCAAGACCGCTGTTCTGCCATAATGGACACCATGGTAATCTTTATTAGCTTGACCAGTAAGGAGTCATTCAGTTAGCACAGCTGCTGGAAGTTTAAACTGCCAGTGCTAGTGTATTTTGTTGTACAATGCAAGGAAGAAATTCTATTCTTGGATTTGAGGGTGATGGGGGTGGGTCAGGAAAGGATGGCGCCAGAATTCCACATATAATGATGAACTTTAAAATGTTGCTTTTCAGAGGAAGATAATGCATCTGTTTCGGGTAGAGGGGTATCTCTTGTAAAAATCTAAGTAAGTAAAAGAACTAGCCACTGTCTCTTTTAACCACGTGTACACAAAAGGAAAAATAGGTCTCAGTTTTCAGTGCAACACTGTAAAAAAAAAATGCTGCAATCTAATAATTAAAAGAAATTTTAACTCTTACAAAACACCCATTACATTTTTAAGTTAGATTATCAGTTTCAAAAGGAATATTCAGGTTATTTAACTTCTGTTTTTAATGGCTGCATCAGAAAAAAAATTCTATTTTTCTTTAATTAAAAATCTTCATCACTTGTTAAGAACATGATGGATCTGAGTTAGGTAAAGTATTATTTTACCTGCTGTTATACTACCACAGACTATTGGCTTTTAGTTTCCTAAAGAGAAAAATTGCCTTTTTACTAGAAAGCCTTTGTGTATTGCCAATTTTTCTGTTTGGGAAAAATAATAAGGATTCGCTGTGGTTACTCTTACAGATGAAATGTGGATTTGATAAACTAGTGCCTATGATTTTAACTTATGTTTGATATATAGTAGTAAGGGTTTTATGAATGTTGATTATTTTTTTGTGCCAACAGCCCAGAATTGTCACTTATATGTAAGCAGAAAGCTATGAGCTCTGCTTCCAAAGTTATTTAATTTTTCAGTGTTTGAATGTTATTTTTTGTAAGTGTGTTAATAAAAGTGTAAAGAATTGGAAAAATATAAATATTCTTAACTCAAGCATTTGCTGGATCATTTTTCTACAAAACTTGTTTGTATAATATAAAGCACTCTGAAGGGTTGGCTTTTTTTGGTTTTCATACCCTTAAAATCACATTTTGTAATACTGGGGACCATTCATAATTGTCAGATACTTTTTAAAATTATTATCTCAATACATCATTTTTATAAAAACATTTTTCTGAAGGAAATAAGATACATATGTGTCCCCAGATGTTTGTATAACTCTAGAATGATCTAGACTATGTATATTTCACTTTTTATTGAATGTACAGGCATCCATTTTTGACATTACGCATGGTCCTTTTAGATTACATGAAGTTTGATTTGCAAACATTGCTATAGCTGAACTTGTATGTGTGGTTGCCTCCTTAATAAACAACCTGACCATAATGTTTATTATTAAATTTATATTTGTTTTTTCAAGTGTTATTAATTTCTGGGTATGGTAAGATCTACCCTTCTTTTCGCCAGTTGCTTACAATTGGTAATAATCAATATCTCAGTTGATTTTTTTTTTTTCCTAAACGCAACCCAAGTCACATTGTCCTTTTGGACTTGATCTCTGTGAGGTTGGAATATATCATGCTGTATTCTCTCTGTACTAATTACTTCATATATGGATTTTGATGGGTGAAATTTGTAGTTTACTCAAAACTGGTACCTTCCTATAACTTTTTAACTTGCTGTGAACTGTTAGCTAGTTAAAAAAAGATAGCATACATAAACTAGCAAAAACACCATTATGTAAGAGGATCCAGGGGCTTCCCCTGGTGGTCCGGTGGTTAAGATTTCCCTTTGCAATACAGAGGATAGGGGTTCGATCCCTGGTTGGAGAGCACGGATCCCACAAGCTGTGAAGCCCACATGCCAGAACACTGACCCAGGGCAGTCAAATAAATCCTTTTTTAAAAACAACCTTAAAAAAAGTATCCAGAAGAGGAAACTAAGACCTTTGCAAACCAAATACGCATATTTATTTAGTTGATAATGTGCATCTTTCTTTTATGGGTGAATGGGAAAAAAAATCAGGAATTGTATACTGTTTTATTAGTTTCCTATATCCCTTTTGGAAGTTTTCACCATTCTCTGTATTAAAATTGGTCTCGCTAATGAGTTGTAGAGACATGACACTTTCATGCTTGACTTTTATCCCAAGTCAATCGAAAAGCTTTTAAGAATCTTTTTTTAAAGAATCATTTAAAATTGAATGTCATTATACTTGTAAATTCATGAATGAAAAGTTTACTTAAGCTTTTTATATACCCAGTACAACAGAAAAATATATGTGGTGGTTCATGTGAATTATTTGCTATATCCAAGTTTAGCTTTGAGCTACAAAAGCAAAATAAATGATAGTGAAACTAACTTGGAGGAAAAAAGTGTGTTCATATGAGCATGAAGCCAAAGTTAGCAACCACTAACATATTTTTAATGATCCTGAATAAGTCTGAGCAGACTAAATGGACTTCTGTTTACTGATAAAAAATGGAACAAATTTTCCTCATGGACCTCACTTAATACAACTCAGTTAAAAGTGTTAACTGTATTCAATTTCAAACCAGTTCTTTATACTGGTTAGCTTCAGTGTTTTCTTTTTAGATGGGAAGAAAGCTTTGTTTCTAATGATTTTGAAAATAATAGGCTCATTACTTTTTACTTAACATATTAAGAAACATAAAAGGGCAAATGATCCACATTTTACCTTTGGATCCTGTATTCTCTCCTCCCAGAAATAAAGATTTAAGTGCTGATCTTAACATGGTTATAAAATAACAGGTATCTCCCACATTTCAAAGGTTCACTGTATGCCACTTGACTTTTTGGAAAGACCTATTTGTACCTCTTTTTACTAACCAAAAGAAGTTCAAAGAGGATTTTTGCTTTTACAAAAAAAAAGGTGAAAGCAAAAATAGTGTGCAGTGTTTATTTTGCAGGGAACAGTGAGCCCAACACATGAAGCCCCAGTACCAGGAGCTGCTCAGCGACTCAAGCCACCATAGCTTGGAACCATGTGAGCATCTGTGCTCCACTTGATCTGTGTCTCTGTTAGCAAGATGTGTCTTCAGATAATTGTTTCTTCACTTTATGCCATTTCAGCTCAGGAAAGTTTCATAGAAACACTGTCACCTTCAGTAGTGGGGGAAACCTGTATTAAGTGGAAGGGTAAGAAGCCTTCTGTTTGGGATGAGGAAATACTTCTCACTTATACAATACTGACATGTTTCCTCTTGAAGCAGAGGTGTACATTAACTGCTTATTGAAAGCTTGACATATTTCTCAGTTCCTGATTATAGATACTCCTTGATTAAAAATACATACATACACTGTATCTTTATAACATCAGCTGTCTTTATGAAAAATTATGTTTATTACAGAAAAATAGAGGAAATTTATAAAGAAGAAAAAGCACTTACTCCATAGGTAATAAGCCACTTAAATTTAAGGATGTTGTTTCCCCCCTCCCAATGAAATTGGGATCATATTCATGATTGACATTGTAACTTTTTCTTAACTCTGAGGTCACTGAGGACTCCCATCATTCAGATGGATTCTGCTAGGGGAGAAAAAAGTTCCAGAAAAAATATACAAATATTCTCAAACTTTCCCACATCTGTGTTTTCATATTTTTTATATAGTTTCTTTTCTTGACACTTGAGCCCCCCCCCCCCCCACATACACACACACA
>SJYC01105216.1:0-40208 GCA_006408675.1 Madoqua kirkii
CCCCCCCCCCCCCAACATACACACACAGCCTACCAAGCCATGAATTGACAGGTTTGGTTGAATACAATTCCAGTTTCAAAACAAAAACACCTCTGAAGAAATGGACACAGCCAAGTAAAGAACCAAGATAGTCTAGATTAGAGTCCTCAAACTTCAGAATTATCTGACAAGCTGTTAAAATGCAGATTTCTGCACCCTACCCCAAGCATGCTATTTAAAAATAGAGTGCTGTCCCCAAGAATAAAATATCTAGGAATAGCATTCCCTAGCACAGGTCAGGTGCGCGTTACTCTCCCGTCCCTGGGACTCTCCAGGCAAGAACACTGGAGTGGGTTGCCATTTCCTTCTCCAATGTGTGAAAAGTGAAAGTGAAGTCTCAGTCGTGTCTGACTCTTAGCGACCCCATGGACTGCAGCCCACCAGGCTCCTCCATTCATGAGATTTTCCAGGGAAGAGTACTGGAGTGGGTTGCCATTGCCTTCTCTGATGGATAGAATGAGGGAAGACCATTTTCCCTAAAAGTGGTGCTGTCTCCAGTAAGTAGGCCTTGTCTTGAGTAAACAAAACAATAGGTACACACAAAAAATGCCTCAGTGTGTACCATATAGAATGACTGTTTCATGTCAGTGGTCATGTTTCCTCACTACATTTGTGGTGAGAGGGCAGGTTTTGATAGTATCAGATCCCTTGGTCCATGTTCATGCAGCCCAGTATCATTCCTGACCTTGAATTCACGAAACACCTCATATCCTTATTGTAAGCGCCCCTTAATACACAGATTGATTTAAGCTAAGGTTCTGTCATCTGCCACCAGAAGGAAGAGTTAATGTGTTTTTTAAATTGGCACATAAAATATGTACAGAAAAGTGTACAAAACAGATGTTCAGCTGAGTAAATTACTAAGTGACTACATGTATAACCACCATGCAGGCAAGAGTTAGACTGTTAAGAGGACCCAAAAAGCTCTCCTAATGCCATCTGCCAATCACTACTTCCTTCCTCTTCAAAGATAACAGGTATCCTGACTTCCAACATTATAATTTAAGTTTTGCCTATTTTTGAACTTTATCTAAATGTAACCAGAGAAGCTGAAGCTCCAGTACTTTGGCCACCTGATGCAAAGAGCCGACTCATTGGAAAAGATGCTGATGCTGGAAAAAGTTGAGGGCAGTAGAAGAAGGGGATGACAGAAGATGAGATGGTTGGGTGGCATGACTGACTCAGTGGACATGAGTTTGAGCAAACTCAGAAATAGTGAAGGACAGGGAAGCCTGGTGTGCTATAGTCCATGGAATTGCAAAGACTTGGACACAATTTAGCAACTGAACAACAAACCAGACACTAATTTTTTTTCTGCCTGTCATTTTGATTAAAGGCTAAAAATGGTAATTCTCTGACTCAAGGGCTAAATAGAAAGATGATGTGAAATTCACCCATATTGATATAACTGTAGTGTGTTCATTCTAATTGTCACATGTCACTGTATATATCACAGTTTGTCCATTCTAATGTTGAAGAGCAATTAGGTTGTTTCCAATTTAAGTCTCTTAAAAATATTGCAGATTTGGACTTCAGAGATAATTAGAGCAAGCTCTCAAAAGCTTTTTTCTCCTACTGACAACTAAAAATTTTGGACAAAATGCATAAGGTACCTACCTGTGGACACAGAAATACAAACAAAAGCAGGTGGTCTGGGAGGAGAGTCAAACCTGGAGAAGAGACTCAGAGAAATGACTGGGTTTTTTTTTTCTCTGTTTTCTTGGCCCTGTCCTCAGAGAAGGCACCCAGCAGAGCTGTCATGATGGCTCCTCTGATAGCTTAAACCAGAGAAAATTCCGAGGGAAAACCTATGAAAGGAACCCTGCCCCCTTCCCTCCAAAAAGAGAGAAAAAAAAAAAAAAAAAAGCTTGGAAGCTAGAGCTTGTTGGGGACTTTTGCTTTTCTTTCATGATTTGTCACTGTTTAGTTCAGTCGCTCAGTCGTGTCCGAATCTTTGCGACCCCATGAATCGCAGCACGCCAGGCCTCCCTGTTCATCACCATCTCTCAGAGTTCACTCAGACTCACGTCCCATCGAGTCCGTAATGCCATCCAGCCATCTCATCCTTGGTCGTCCCCTTCTCCTCCTGCCCCCAATCCCTCCCAGCATCAGAGTCTTTTCCAGTGTGTCAAGTCTTCGCCTGAGGTGGCCAAAGTGCTGGAGTTTCAGAAGCCCTATAGCAAGCAGTGCCAACAGTTAAATTTGATGGAAACCCTATTTTTCTGATAGAGAGAACAGGAAAAGAACCTCTGTAGTCTAAAGAGAGAATAATCTCCATTTTTCTCTACTTTTTGTCCTAAAGGTGAACTGAGTTGTGGCAACTGCACAGTGATAGTGATGGAGTTAAAATTCTGAGAGAACCTTTGTATCTGGTCAGAGGGAAAGCAAAGGCACCCTTTGGGGTAAGGAGGAAACTAGAAAGAGAGCCCAGAGAAAGGGGTCCTTTATTGTGTTTTAATCCAAACTAATCAGTGTAAGCTCTAAGCTTACCCCTTCACTACACATACTCAGACCCAAAGCAGCACAGCAAAGCCTTTGAGAACTGAACTAATTTAAACCGCTAATTATGACACAGCATAACTGCCGAGCAGTGCATGTGTGAGGTTGATCCCACAGCATAACAAAACCTTTGTAAACTAAACTACATTGGAACCACAGGCTGCAGAAGATGAAACAGAAGTTGCATTCTGAACCTGTCTGGGTTGGTTGTTTAAACAAAATCAACATTCTCCAGAACATTTTAACAGGACCTAGAGTCTAAATAATATTCAAAGTATTTAACAATCCAAAATTATTCAACATACAAAGAACCAGAGAAATGAGATCAGTTCTCAAGAAGTTAAGACAGTAAATGTCAACACCAAGATGGTCCAGATGTTAGAATTTTCAGATTTTAAGGCAGCCATTATAACTATAACATGAGATAAAGGAAAATACCCTTGAAATGAATGAAACTGTGGAATCTCTCAGCAAAGTAGAATTTTTTTTTAATGGAAATTTTAGAATTGAAAATCTGAAGTTTTAAAAAGTTGCTAGATGGATCCAGTAGCTAACTAAAGATGACAGGAAAGTCAGTGATACTGAAGAGAGATCAATAGAATCTATTAAACCTAGAGAACAGAGCAACAAAAGATTGGAAGAATAAGCACAGCCTCAGGAACCAGAAGACCAGTATCAAAAGGCCCAACATTTGTTTCACGGACTCGCTCTCAAAAAGAAGTCTTTTCTAGGGACTTCAGTGATGGTCCAGTGATTTAAGAATCCCAGTGCAGGGGAGATAGGCTCAGTCCCTAGTCTGGGAAGATCCCACGTGCCACGGAGCAGATAAGCCCATGAGTCACAACTGCTGAGCCCGAGCTCTAGAACCCATGCTCCTTGATACTTCTGCTCCCATTGCCTCTTCTCTGTGGAGCCCTACACTAAGCCCCCTACATACGAATGAGTTCCATTCCGAGAGTGTGTTCGTAAGCTGGCTCTAGCACACCAATGTTAGGATACCAGAAAGGAAGAGAAAGAGATAGGTACAGAATAATTATTTGAAGAAGTAATGAATGAAAGTTCCCAAATTTGATGAAAGACATAAACTTACAGATTTCAAGAATCTCAGTTAACTGAACCTATCTGGGTGGATAAGATAAAACCACACTAAGACACAATGAAGTGAATTAAACTTCATAACTCAAAAAGCAAAAACTCAGAAATATACACACAGACATAATTACAGTGCTGACACCAGAGATAAAGGAGAAAAGTCTTGAAAGCAGCTAGACTGAAACACATTATGTATGGTAGAACAACAATTTACATGATCACAGATTTCTGTTAGTCCAGAAGATAGTGAATAAGATCTTTAAAGTGGTGAAAAAGAATAATTCAAGTTTCTACACACTGGACAGTAATCACAGCAAAATGACATTTTCAGGTGAGAGAAAACTAAGACTTTATATAAAATCTGCAGACTTGAAGAAAATGATGCCAGAGGGAGATTTAGAACTGCAAGAACAGGAAAAGCAGCATAAATGTTCATTCAGTTCAGTTCAGTCACTCAGTCGTGTCTGACTGCAACCCCATGAACCGCAGCACACCAGGCCTCCCTGTCCATCACCAATTCCCAGAATCTACCCAAACCCATGTCCATTGAGTTGGTGATGCCATCCAGCCATCATCCTGTGTCATCCCCTTCTCCTCCTGCCCTCAATCTCTCCCAGCATCAGGGTCTTTTCTAATGAGTCAGCTGTTCGCATCAGGTGGCCAAAGGATTGGCATTTCAGCTTCAACATCAGTCCTTCCAATGAACACCCAGGACTGATCTCCTTTAGAATGGACTGGTTGGATCTCCTTGCAGTCCAAGGGACTCTCAAGAGTCTTCAACACTGCAGTTCAAAAGCATCAATTCTTCGGCACTCAGCTTTCTTTATAATCCAACTCTCATATCCACACATGACAACTGGAAAAACCATAGCCTTGACCAGACAGACCTTTATTGGCAAAGTAACGTCTCTGCTTTTCAATATGCTGTCTAGGTTGGTCATAACTTTCCTTCCAAGGAGTAAGCATTTTTAAATTTCATGGCCGCAATCACCATCTGCAGTGATTTTGGAGCCCAGAATAATAAAGTCAGCCACTGTTTCCCCTTCTATTTGCCCTGAAATGATGAGCCCGAATGTCATGATATTAGTTTTCTGAATGTTGAGCTTTAAGCCAACTTTATGTGGGTAAAAATAAAGATATTCTAAGTTCTTTAAAATTTGTATGACTGTTAAAAGCAAAAGCTGTAACTTTGTCAAAAGTTTTCAGTGCATTATTACATATGACAACTGTAAGAATAAAGAGAACTGTAGAGCTGCAAGTTAGTATTTTGTCACTAATTCTAAATAGACTAACTCTGTTAGACTAATAGACAAAATACGAGCTCTAAATAGACTGTGAAAGTTTAGCTATGTATATTGTAATCCCTGAAGTATGTGTATTGTAATTAAGAGAAAATAGATAAGTTATAATTTAGTTCAGATAGTCTAAAAGAAAGCAGGAAAGGTGGAATAGGATAAAAACAGGACAAACAGAAAACAAATATTAAAATAGACTTAAATCCGACCATACCATTCTTATGTTAACTAAATTATTTAAGCACACCAGATTAGATTGTCAGATTGCCTAAAAAGACCCAATGAATATATGCTGTTATAACCGCAGTGCAAGCACAGAGGTCCTCACATATGGATTAAGGAGACAAAAGAGGGAGAACCAGAGAGATGGCAACATGAGGACTCAGCTCAACACTGCCAGAGGAATGCAGCCATGAACCAAGGAATGTGGACCATCTCTAGAAGCTAGAAAATCAAAGCCACACATTCTTCCTGGTTCAGATGAAAGCCTACCAAGGCCTTGATGTTAGCCCAGTGAAAGTTGTTTCAGACTTCTGGACTCCAGAACTGTGAAAGAATAAAGAAACTGTCTTAAGCCTGCTTTATTTAACTTATATGCAGAGTACATCATGAGAAATGCTTGGCTGGAAGAAGCACAAGCTGGAATCAAGATTGCCGGAAGAAATATCAATAACGTCAAATATGCAGATGACACCACCCTTACGGCAGAAAGTGAAGAACTAAAACGCCTCTTGATGAAAGTGAAAGAGGAGAGTGGAAAAAGTTGGCTTAAAGCTCAACATTCAGAAAACGAAGATCATGGCATCTGGTCCCATCACTTCATGGGAAACAGATGGGGAAACAGAGGAAACAGTGTCAGACTTTATTTGGGGGGGCTCCAAAATCACTGCAGATGGTGACTGTAGCTTCAAGGCTGTATATTGTCACCCTGCTTATTTAACTTCTATGCAGAGTACATCATGAGAAACGCTGGGCTGGAAGAAGCACAAGCTGGAATAAAGATTGCAAGGAGAAATATCAATAACCTCAGATATGCAAATGACACCACCCTTATGGCAGAAAGTGAAGAGGAACTAAGAAGCCTTTTGATGAAAGTGAAAGAGGAGAGTGAAAAAGTTGGCTTAAAGCTCAACATTCAGAAAACAAAGATCATGGCATCTGGTCCCATAGCTTCATGGCAAATAAATGGGGAAACAGTGGAAACAGTGTCAGACTTTATTTTAGGGGACTCCAAAATCATTGCAGATGGTGACTGCAGCCATGAAATTAAAAGACGCTTACTCCTTGGAAGAAAAGTTACAACCAACCTAGATAGTATATTCAAAAGCAGAGACGTTACTTTGCCGACGAAGGTCCATCTAGTCAAGGCTATGGTTTTTCCAGTGGTCATGTATGGATGTGAGAGTTGGACTGTGAAGAAGGCTGAGCACCAAAGAATCAATGCTTTTGAACTGTGGTGTTGGAGAAGACTCTTGAGAGTCCCTTGGACTGCAAGGAGATCCAACCAGTCCATTCTGAAGGAGGTCAACCCTGGGATTTCTTTGGAAGGAATGATGCTGAAGCTGAAGCTCCAGTATTTTGGCCACCTCATGTGAATAGTTGATTCATTGGAAAAGATTCTGATGCTGGGAGGGTTTTGAGGCAGGAGGAGAAGGGGACGATAGAGAATGAGATTGCTGGGCATCACGAACTCGATGGACGTGAGTCTGAGTGAACTCCAAGAGATGATGATGAACAGTGAGGCCTGGCGTGCTGCGTTTCATGGGGTCGCAAAGAGTCGGACACGACTGAGGCTTTTATCTTAATTCTACTTTTTGTCCATTCTCATCTGTTTATTAAGCCTTTTATGAGACAATTAGATGCTAAATTAAAAGGCACAGAGATAACAATTTTGTGAGTTCAGAAAGGGGGAAGATCACTGACAAGGGGTTCCTAGAGGAAATAGACCTTGACCACCTTGAAGAATTGTAGAGTCATGGGAAATGATGAATCATTCTCCAGAGAAATTGATGTCTCTATCTTTTTTCAAAGATTTAAAATCTATATGATAACTGTTTCTTCATTTTTCTCTTTAAGCCTGCCAAGCTGTCTACAAAAGCATCAATGAGCCACATAGTGTTCACCAGCTATCATCATCCTTTAGAATGGAAAGAATAGGCCATTTTTCACCCCTCAAACTGACTACTAAAAAATATCACTCGATGTATCTATTCACTGAAGTTCTTTCTCAGCCATGTAATTGCCAAGGGCTTTTTCACTGACCTTTACCCCCTTAGCCAAGTTTCTTCCTCCCTCCAGAATTTACTCTGGCAATATGAAATTCCTTTTCTTCTCCTTTCTTAAAATTGACTCAGAGGGCACATAAGCTCAACTTTTACCTTGAACTGTATTTTTAAGTAATCTCTGAACAAAGCACCCAAGTAATTAAAATATTATCCATACCATTCAATACATATGTAACTGAAAAAAAGCCATACTTTAAAAGTCAGTGTTCACCTATAGATTGGTAGAGAATTTTGCAAGTTTGATCTAAAAATAATTTTTTGAAAATTGGGTCCTGATAAAAAAGTAAAAGGGCATTGTTCCCTGTGGTATCCGGTCCACTGAATGTAGCAGCTGCATGGGTTGGGCCACAGATAGTTCTCTAATAATTAGTCATGAATCAGAATCTCTCTAGTATCTAAACCAGTCATGCCCATAGGAATTCCTACAAGGGAATGTGATATTATAGTGGAAAATAAATTGGAAATCAACTTATTTTCTAAAAGACTGATACCCTCAGATAAAAATTAAATGAATTAAAACACAAATTCAATATATTTAAATATCATTAATATTCTTCTGGTTATGGTATTTGTCTAAGATGATAGCATAGTTCTAAACAAAATTAAATACCTCTTTCTATACATGTTGACTTAATACAAAATTAAGGGGGTAGTGTTGGTAATATATTGATACTAGGTTTGTTCTGAATTAAAAGCCGAGAATAAATCATAGTTGTCCGCCCACCCCCCTCAACTGTATATATTACTCTTTATCTCAGCTTTTCTCTTAGAAAAGTTTTCCTCTTGCAGTCACTCTGATAGAGTACTCTCAATGAGAAAAATGAGTAAGAAGCTGCAGGTTGAAAGAGAAATTTGTTTTCTGAAGTTCTTTTAAAAGTGTTAGCCATAAATTTGCAGGGTTGCAAATAGCCTAAGTAGATTTTTAGTCTTTCTCTTGCCTTCTAGTTAGGAGAGGTGTGCATAAATAGTACTGGTCAGGAGAGCAGCTATCTTTTTTTAAGATGATCATTTCCTCAAAGTCCTCTTGCATAGTAGGAGCTAAAAACACTTGTTATCATACTGTTCTTCCCAGTACTTCTACCAGTTACTTCCCAGTAATCTAAATGTCATCTATATAGTTGAAGCTTATTATCTCTCATTCTATCCTTAGGGAAAAGTGAGAACCACATGCTGTCCTCTGCATAATTATATTGTCCCTAACAAAATGCATTCTTAGTGGCTTCCCACAAGGTTGAAAAATGACTACTTTTGCTCTGTTGCTCATTGGGTATGATGGCTTTTTTTGGTTTTGTTTTTCCCCATTCGGGCACTGAATGAAATCACAGAGTTTACATGCAGAGCAGGTGAGAAGGTGACTATAGGTATCATTAAAGCCATAAAAATAACAAAACATTATATAGCAAATTCTTGTGAACTCTTATCTGCAACATTCTTTATATAGTGCAAGTAAACGCCTAGTCTCTCTTTATTCTACTGAAATGATGTTTAAAATGGAAAATGAACATAATGTGGAATAGTAGAAAGATCCAAAATTTTAGGATAAGACTAAATAAAAATAAATTCTACATATATACTCTTCTTCCCAAACACAATTGGTTTTCTGGTAATCTTCTAATCCCTACTTCAGTGTGTTCAAAGAGAGAGTACTTGAACTGGAACTGGGCAGCCAATATGAGAATAATTTGACGATCTTTTTCAAAACACAGGTTTCCTGGCCCAAACCCCAGACACACTGAATTCAGGTTTCTGGAGCAAGGACTTTCTAGTCTATCTTTTAAATAGCTTTGTGGTACCAACCAAATTTGAAAAAAGCTGTCCTGGTCCATTGCTTTCTTCCACTCCTGTAGTTCATTCACATCACATAAAAGTTGGAAAGCCAAATAAAAATACTTTTATTGTTATAAAAATATTATATTTTCAACTCCCTTGTGCCTGCATTAGCTGTTGAGCAGAATCCCAAGTGGAAGAAAACTGCAGGTATCACACCACTTACAGAAACCACTTAAAGTTGTCAGGAAGAATGACTGTCTAGCTGTGTCAAGTAAGATTTGAATAGTAGTCAGAAAAGCAAAAAGCCTTTGGCTATTCTGCCAAGCACCGAATCTCATTTTCCTCAAACCGTAATAAGTTTTCAGTGAGACATCTTGGAAGTAACCAGTCTATTTCTTTTTTTTCCAATCTGTGGTTTGAAATGTGTAAGCATATATAGCTTAAAGTTAGGCTATTCCTATTCAGCATTTACTCTACTGTATTCTGTAGTGCAGACCAGAGAAGGCAATGGCGCCCCACTCCAGTACTCTTGCCTGGAAGATCCCATGGACGGAGGAGTCTGGTGGGCTGCCGTCCATGGGATTGCAAAGAGTCAGACATGACTGAATGACTTTACCTTCACTTTTCACTTTCATGCATTGGAGAAGGAAATGGCAACCTGCTCCAATGTTCTTGCCTAGAGAATCCCAGGGACGGGGAAGCCTGGTGGGCTGCAGTCTATGGGGTCGCAGAGTCTGACATGACTGAAGTGACTTAGCAGCAGCAGTAGTGCAGACAAGATGAACATACATTTATGGTAGCTTTCCATTAGATTTTATTATTATTTTTCTTCCCTTGCACTTTCCTGTAAATATTAGTGTTCAGATATGCTTAATGTTAGAGTTCTTGCATGAACGTAGAGGAGAGGTACCATTGTATTCTTAGTCAATTAAGTGAAATACAATTGTAACTTATGATAGGAAAAAAAAGTGTGGGTGTGTGTTTTTCTTGTCTGTCCATTTTCTTTTTCCTTTTTGAATTCTAATATAATGTTTTATTAAATGACAATATGAAATGTGAGATAAAGTAACAAATTTCATAGCTCTTCAAATAATAAGCTCCTGAGTCTCTGAGTTTAAAAGAAAGGGAAGTAACTATTGCTTTATCTGCAGTGCTGATCACACAATTTCCTGAGAATGGAAGAAATTCCAACCTTGTCTTTTACCAATGAGAATTTTGCAGACGTTTCATTTTCAAAATACAGTCATCATTTAAAGTAAGAAAATTACACTCATTGGGAAAATTTCATTAAAAACATTATTTTTGGAAAACAGTCTGAATAAAGCATAGAAATTTTAAAAAGTCTTTAGAATATGTGTTACAAAATTAACAGTTTATGTTGGCAGGACATTCCTATATTCAATTATGAGAAGATTTTCTCATTATGCTGCTCTATTTAAAGCTTGCTATAATTGACTTACATATTAAAAAAAAAAAACAGTGACTAAAACAGATTAGGGTGCCTATGGTTATGGATAACTATTTGTATAGAGAACTCTGCACAATTTTTGCAGTAAGGGATATGCTTAGTTGCAGGGAAATACCTGAATTTATCACACATGTGAAAGAGATTTCTGAAGTTCAAAGTCCTAATCATATAGGGCTTCCCTGGTGGCTTAGATGGTAAA
Organism: Madoqua kirkii; assembly: GCA_006408675.1. Classification (NCBI taxonomy): domain Eukaryota; kingdom Metazoa; phylum Chordata; class Mammalia; order Artiodactyla; family Bovidae; genus Madoqua; species Madoqua kirkii. The sequence goes on from SJYC01105216.1 coordinate 10,648, forward strand.
GAGTCCACCTGCAATATAGCAGATCTGGGTTCAGTCCCTGTGTTGAGAAGATCCCGTGGAGAAGGGAACAGCTTACCCACTCCAGTATTCTGGCCTGTATAGCCCATGGGGTCACAGAGTGGGACACAACTGAGCATGAAATGCCTGATGGAGCTACCTGCTCTATATTTCTTCAGAACTGGTTCTTGAAATAAGCTAGGACATGTATAAATGTAGATCACTACAAAAATCATCTCACATATAACTTTTAATACCATCTGTCCTATAAACCACATTTCACTTTGCCAGTTTGGAAGTAAAACACACAGCCTAAATGAAATCTGAGGTACTGATACAGAGAAATTTAAGTGAACAGTTCCACTAGAGTGAGCCCTTGAAGAACTTGGATGTGAAGGATTCTTCCTCTCATCATTCTTCTGAGCAGTGATAGCATGTTATTACAGTGCTTTCATGCAGATTTCCACTATAAATCCTTACTGGTTTCCTACTGTGAAATCGTTCTGTTCAGTAAGAGGTTGAAGAAATCTGAGCATGCAAAATGTCTAAAAGTTCCTTTCTGTAAGTAGTCAAGACAGTAGAGAAAATGGTCATTCCAAAACATTTATTCTGCAAAGAACCACTCCTCTCATATGCCACAGCATTTTTCTGATTCTAGGCTGTTTTCAGTAGTGAATACAAATAGTGAATTGAGGGGTGGGTTTACCAGAACAAACCAAATCAGAAATTTCCTTTCTGAGAGAAGAGTTCAATGGTTAACAGATATTTGCTTGTTCACACAGCATTTCACAAAGTGTTTTATGATATTCTTATTGGATGGCAAGAAAATTGGACAACAGGTCAGGTTAGATAGAGAATAACATGAAATGACAGTAGATTCTGGGTCATATTACAATGAATATTTTCCCAAATGAATGCTTTGTATTTGTGATATGTGCAAATGATTTTTATCGGTATTTATGTTAATGAAATTAATTTTCTTTTACAATAATATTAAAATGTAAAAAGTGAGTTTGTTTAAATCGAAATGTCAAGCAAATACTGACACAGGTAGTATGCACATATGAATAAAATATTAAATTTGATAGCCTGTAAGGTTTTTTCCAACTCTGAAATTGTATAAAAGACAAATGGAGCCATCTTTCTCCTTAAACAAAGACATGATTAAATTTCTAAATATATTGAACCAGAACTTAAGTGATTTGACAATGAAAGAAATCACAGAAGTGTGACTGTCCACTAGGGTCTGAGCAAATAGACAAACATAAATTTTAATCATAAAATTATCTTTTTATTCTCTATTTTGATTTATGAAAAATAGTAGATGGAATCAGAAGCTCATCAATAGCTCTTCAAAGAAAGGTCACTTCTAATCTTGCTTAGAATCTGTTCCCTCTTCTTTGAGGATAAAAAGGGAAAAGAGGGTGTTTCCTTTGTGTAGAATATTCTAGAGTCAATTTAAAAAGGCATTTCAGATGTCGTATTGTAGGGCTACCATATGGGAGAGTAGATCCTGTTGCCTAGTCCAATCCCATGGGGCCAGTTGTCTCTCCTGGCTAGGATTCCATTCACCTTCCATCTTTATATCCCATGGGTACCAAGAACTTGGCACATTTTCTCCCCTTCTGGCTATAACCATCTGCCCTTCCACCTGGACTCCTTGCTGTTTAGACCATCAGTAATACAGCTATACCAATTTCTCCTTCAATTTTCTATTACTGAAAAGACCTTTAAACTCTGAAATGTTTTCTGTTATTACTAACGATAAAAACAAAGACCCACAGTTAGGCGTGCCTTAGTGTCTCTTTTCTTTTCAATTAAGGGAAATAATTTAAGCCACCATTAGATAACAGTTGTGAATTATGAGGTCATAGTTGTATCTTACAGAATTTAAGGATCCTCATAGGAGCCTGAAAGAAGTTAATAAAAACAAGATGAAAACTCAGGCAGCCATGTTTTTGTTCTCTCTATCTCCTTACCTCTTGGTCTCTCATCTATGTTTTTATCTGTTTGTCATTTTCCTCTGAAAGATCTTCTGTTGCTCAGGAATTATATCATTTTAATTAAAGCTAATAAGCTATACTTGTTGTAAAGCAACTATATATACTTCAATAGAAAAGAAAAGAAAAATATAATAATTTCAAAACTCCCTGAAAATCACATTGGTCATCTTGTGTCAAGTGTGTACCATGATGTGCAAGAGTGATTGGGGATGGGTCTCTGGATGGCATGGCAAGCATGGCAAATGAGTTGGTCTGTTATGTGGCTGAGAAGAGGGTTCCCCATGTTTGGGAGCAATTTTCAGGGAAAGGAGGTCATTGCTGCTTGACAGTCCCCACTGCAGGGCTTGGTTGACTCCATGGATACAGAACCTGAGAACACAGAGACGGACTATACTAGACCATTTTATATCAGGAAGTTGAGCATCCAAGGACTTTGGTACCTGCAAGACAGAAAGATCCTGGAACCGTTCCCCACAGACACCAAGGGGTGACTGTACCATTAGAAAAGGTAACATCCTACCCCTGCTGCTTTCCCTAAAAAATCATAGTGACTATTTTTAGAAGAAAAGCCGGGGAAATTTTCCAGGCAGTCACAATCAGGAAGTTTATTTTCCAAGGAAGATATAATGACTGGAAAAGTTCTCCTCTGTCAAGAACACAAAATCTGGTGTTTTTGAGGATATTTTTGGTTTGTTGCATTTTAGTTACCATCTGACAGTGATTTTTACAATTCAGATATATGGGAAAAAAATCAGTTTATTCTTTGATATTGATTTTAACAATGTGAAATAGTTTGCTCACTGAAGAACAAAACAGCCCTTTAAGCATACCGTTGATGAACCTTAACAAAAGACAGTTTAAAATCAAATATTCTTTAGATTCAAAGACCTTCTTGTAGTCTAAGAAAGGGGAATAGGCAAATGGTTTGATTCCTGGATTGGGGAGATCCCCTGGAGAAGGAAATGGCAACCCACTGCAGTGTTCTTGCCTGGAGAATTGCGTGGACAGAGGAACTTGGCAGGCTACAGTCCATGGGGTCACAAGAGTCAGACATGACTTAGCAACTAAACCACTACCACCTAAGAAAGGCATATTCTCATTTGTGTATGAAATCAGATTAAATAGAACGAGCTGCCTGGATTGTGATGCTGAGGATTCTGAACCCAGACTGACTAATGTTGGAGAGTCAAAATAATCATAAAGGGTAATAAACTGTATGCATATCTCTAATGCACTTTCATCTATAATCTGTTTTCTGAGATCCGGAGAAGGGAAATCACATGACCACCAAGGAAGCTCATATTTACTGATTGCATACTAGTTCCTTGTTAAAAACAAGGGAGGAGGTAGTCTGAGTATGTGTTTTTTCAAAGACTGGAATTCAGACATCTGGTATAAATGTGGGGTGTGTGTGTGTGTGTGTGTGTGTGTGTGTGTGTGTGTGTGTCAGAGAAGGTAGAAATTATAGACAGAAGAAGAAATGAAATATTTTAACCAAGAACTTTCCAGAAAAGCTTAGATCATTTTATTGGAGTAATTACAGGATCTTTTATTCTAGTTCAAGTAAATTGTCACACAGGAAGCAAGTGCTTAATTTATAAGACAGTATGTCAAAGAGAAATCGTGCCAAACAAGTTAAACAGATAAAGAAGACTTTATTCAAGATTACTGCAGTAGGGGTCAAGGTAATTTCAATAGGAGAGATGAGTTCAACTCAACTTCACTGAAGCAAAAGGCACACTGGACTTTGGTGGGAGAGGTTGGTCAATGTGACTAGACCTTCTTGTTTCAGTGTTCATTAAATTTAGGCTCCTCCCATGCCACAGAATGGGATTCTATCTTTCTTGATGATAACATGTTAAAGGGATGACTCCCAGGTCCTTGAGAAAAAAACATTCCTATGTTGTAGAACTGGCAAGAGTTTGGAAGATTTATTTTCTCAAAGGGTCAGAGAAATAATTTACAACTGCAAGTTTCTAAAGTAAATACTCTAAGTAAAAGGGCATAAGGAGCTTACTTTAGACAGTAAGAAAGCTGTTAAAAGTTTACTGAAGGAGATTTCCTTAAAGGTCCAGTGGTAAAGATTTTGCCATCTGAGGTAGGGGTGTGTGTTTGTGTTCAATCCCTGGATGGGGAGCTGAGATCCCACATGCTCACTGCCAAAACCCCAAAACATTAAATAGAAACAATATCTTAACAAATTTAATAAAGACTTTAAACATGATCCACGTTAAAAAAAAAACAGTCAAAAAAAAGTTTACTTAAATTGAGGGGAATGTTAAAACTTTTAGGCCAAATTAAATTCTGAGCTACAAAGTTCATCATGCACATACAGCAGCATTTCAGGGAGGCTGGATATCAGAGGGATCAACTGAGTTTTCTGGTGGTAGAAAGATTTGAGTTGTTCTTTAAAAAATCTTATAAAGTAACTGGATAGCAAGGCATTTCCATCAAAGCAGCACAGTGCATGATGACAGGTAGGACACAGAAAGAGCTGCATGTGGAGAACCACACGGGACTTACTTTTCTGAAGACAAGGCTGTTCCTCAGTTTTAGATCAACTTGAACAGTCTCCTTTTCTGCCCTCCTATAAGCCCTGGATACCATTGTTTTATCCTCCTCAAAGCTGCAAGTTTGGGAACTCACCAAAGGGGTTCTGTCCCTCCAGGAGTGTGCAGTGGGACCCAGACTCCCTAGCACTTTGCTGCCTGCAAAGACCAGCCTTGGGAGATTTGTTCTGTTAGTTCCTGAAATTCAGAACCAAATAACTCATATACAGCTCTCTAGTCCTTGAACTGGAATCCTTTCTGGCATGATGACTGGAAACCACACAGGTTATTTCTTTCAGGTTTTTGTTCTAAGGCTCCTTAGCCCTCAGTTTTCCTTCAAACTTTCTGCCACATCTAAGATTGTAGTTTAAAAGCAAGACAACCACTTGCCCACCAAGCCAAGGCAACAGAGTAGGGGCCAGTTCTTCTCAAATATGTAATTAGCATTTTTGTCCTGAATATTCATGGAAGGACCGATGCTGAAGCTGAAACTCCAGTACTTTGGCCATCTCATGTGAAGAACTGACTCACTGGAAAAGACCCTGATACTGGGAAAGATTGAAGGTGGGAGGAGAAGGGAATGACTTCAGTCCTTCAATCGAGGGACCTGAGTTTGAGCAAGCTCCAAGAGTTGATGATGGACAGGGAAGCCTGGCGTGCTGCAGTCAATGGTGTCACAAAATGTTGGACATGACTGAGTGACTAAACCGACTGACACAAAGCGACAGCCTGACCCATTGAAGGATAACTTTTGCAGGCAATGCTAGTACCGGGAGGACAGATGGCAGAGTGCCAACAGCTTGGAGCCTGACTCTAGAGTCAGGCTTGTCTTTCAATCTAACTTCCTTCACCTACTTACGCTGTGACCTTGATAGATTATAGATTCTCTCAGAATGCCAATTTCCTGACTTATTAACAAAAATGAGAGAATCCTAAAATTATATTTTTGTTTTAAATTGTTACTTTGTCTTAAATTGTTGCTTCCATGGTAAAAGCTGTGTGAAGAATTCAGTGGCACCACTGCTGCTGGGAAAACTTTTTTCACCTATGATGTTTTTTAGAAAGTTTTTAGTGGGTAGAATCTATCCTCAGCATATTTCTGAAAATATATACAAGTCTTTTAAATAGCATGGAGATTTCTTAGAGATATTAAGACAAATACAGTAGCATGAGCTAAATATACCACACAGTTCACATCTTAAAAGCAAGAAACAGCAACAACAAAAAGAGCTGGTTGCTTGCAGACCAGGAGTCATTAACTGGTTAGTATAGTACAGTGATTTGAGGGAGCAAATTGATTTGAGTGAGGAGCCTTCCTTCTTTTCAGGTCTCACATCTGACATTTTGAGAATTCCAATTCAGTTCCCATCTTTGACACCTTATGTTGTTGTGAATTCAGTAAGAAAGAATTCAGGAGGAACATGTATGTTTGATTAATGCTTGGAAAAACAAAATGTTAAAAAACAATCAGGCAATTGTATGTAAAGGTCACCTGTGGTTTTCTATGCGGAAAAAATGTGTGGAATTATTAACTAAATCAATGGGAAATTTTGTCTAAGTCATCGCTATAGATTTCCTTTACTCTTGTCTCCCAACTGGCAAACCACATGCATTCTAGGGTTAATAAATAGCTATGCAGAACAACTGGGGAAGAAAATGGCAACCCATTCCAGTATTCTTGCCTAGAAAATCCCATGGATGGAGAAGTCTGTCGGGCCCCAATCCATGGGGTCACAAAGAGAAGACACAAATGAATGGCTTACATACATGTAACACAACAGAGGGCAATGTGTGCTGATATGAAGACCATGTGCAATAAACTGTGGCAGTTTATTTTTTCCTCCCACAAACCCTTTGGGTTACAAGAGTTACAGAATACTTTTTTCAAACAAATAGTAAAAATATCAGATATGCTTTATATATATGTATATATATATATATATATATATATGCTCACTGCCAAAACCCCAAAACGTTAAATAGAAATTATTTAATATTATATGACTGCCAGTTAAACAATAAACAGTGCTTAGTTTTCAAAAACTGTTGACATTTGTCTTGCCAAGAAACAAGCACCCTGAATAATTTGTAGTATATCAAGGTAAATATCCTGTGATTAATATAGGTCATTTACATAACAGAAACAGGGATTTTAGCAGGGACAGCATGTGCATATATACACACATATATGTAGCATTGTCACTTTTAGACAGTGACCTCTTGTTTGGCTTGATTCCAATAAAGAATAGGAAGAGCTTAAATGAAATTAATTAAATGGCAGCATGCAGAGGCATGAATGTGGCAATTAATTTTATTTTTACAAGTAGCTTCTAATAAATGGAGATAGGAAAATCTAGTTATGGCTGGAAATTTTCAAATTCCTTCAACAATAAGGCTGTGTCATATTCATGACACATACTGATATAGGAGATAAATTGCCTGTCACTTAGTGTGGAAGATACTGCTTAAGTTGTACATTAGATGCATATTAAGTTGTGTAGAAGCCTACACTGAGTCTGTCTGTTTCTTCTAGGTAATGTAGCTCATTCATAATGTCATCTTCTTGGATGTGCTGAAGTGGCTAAATGAGCATAGAAGTTATTTATACATTAGTCTGGTATGTAGAATATCACTCTTTTCCACTTTGCAGAGGGACATAGGCAAAGTTGACAGGGCTAAATTTATGCAGACTCTAAAAGAGCAACTCTAGTTTTAATTAGCATGTCTTCTTGAATCTGGGATGGGACAGGGGGAGTAAATTACACATCTGAGGTGAAATCTTTGTCTTCTTCTGACAGCCTATTTATACAAATTGGATGGGCCAGCCTGCAAAAGGGACTGCTTCAAAATTTCCTACAGTCTTTTTTAATATGTACTCTTAGATAATTAACATGGGATTTCTGCACAGCTATTCATTTTTGATGAACCTCTACTTCAAAAATGAATGTGATATGACTTACTTATAGTAGGAAGAATTTTAATTGTCCACAGCACTCCTCTTTGGTGTACAACTACTAATCCATACACATGTTATCTAAAGTTGCATGAGGCATGGGGACAGAGTGAGTGCCCCATCTGATAAGGGCACAGTAAGTATGTAATTGAATTTGGTCTTTCAGGCAAGCCATGATTTGTCCTTCCTTTAGGCCCTCAGCATGAGCCGCCTTTCATTGTCATAATCTCTCTGCACCATCTGGAACTCTATAAAGATGTGGTCTCAGTGGTGAAATGAAAGACAAGGAGGGTACTAAATAAAACTTACATAGTGAGAGGAAATTGTTATTGTTGATGTTAATCATAAGTATATCTTTTTAGCTTTTCACCTAAGGATATTAAAAGATTCTCTCAGCATCAGTCTCAGTCTCAGTTTGAGGACCGATGGCAATGTTGCTGCACAAGGAGGTTAAACAGTTTGACAGATAACAAATGATGAGACATGAGATGTGTGTGTGTGTGTGTGTGTGTGTGTGTGTGTGTGTGTGTGTGTATAACTCATTCATTTAACAAATATTATACATACCATGTAAAGATAATGATTTAAGTAGTATGACTTTATAATCTGTCTTTCAATCTGGGACACTGGTAAGAATTAATGGAGGAGCTGTTAGTTATTACATTATATTAAAAGGCATGTGAACTAGGACCATCCTAGGCAAAGGAGGAAGCAGTGCCACCTTATGTCTTGGCAACAAAAGATGCAACTAAGCTTTAAAACTTACAGGCATGCCTCAAACATATGTTCTGTAGGTCTTTGCACATGTGTCAAATGTCAAATTAAAATATTGCAGCCTTCCTTTACCATCCTAATTAAAATGGCAACAACCCTCAGTATCCAGTCCTTGCCCCCAGCCTTATTTTTCTCTTTATCACTTCCCAATATACCATTTAATTAATGTGTTTTTTTCTTCTCTGTCTCTCTTAATTAAAAGATAAGCTCAACAATGGCAGGCATTTGTGTATGTTTTCTTCATTACTTTATTCTCAGCATCTGAAGTAATGTCCGGCACATAGTGAATGCTAGATAAATACTTTCTGAATGGATGCATTCGTCTATTCAGTGCAGTTCAGTTCAGTGCAGTCGCTCAGTCATGTCCGACTCTTTGCGACCCCATGGGTTGCAGCACGCCAGGCCTCCCTGTCCATCACCAACTCCCGGAGTTCACCCAAACTCATGTCCATTGAGTCGGTGATGCCATCCAGCCATCTCATCCTCTGTTGTCCCCTTCTCCTCCTGCCCCCAATCCCTCCCAGTATCAGAGTCTTTTCCAATGAGTCAACTCTTTGCATGAGGTGGTCAAAATATTGGAGTTTCAGCTTTAGCATCAGTCCTTCCAGTGAACACCAGGACTGATCTCCTTCAGAATGGACTGGTTGGATCTCCTTGCAGTCCAAGGGACTCTCAAGAGTCTTCTCCAACACCACAGTTCAAAAGCATCAATTCTTTGGCGCTCAGCTTTCTTTATAGTCCAGCACTCACATCCATACATGACCACTGGAAAAACCATATCCTTAACTAGATGGACCTTTGTTGGCAAAGTAATTCACCTACTACTGAGCATCAATTTTGTGTTGGGTGTGGTGCTAGATGTTAGAGGTACTAAAATGCACAAAAATCTTTCTCTGCCTTCACGAGGTTTTCAAATTAACTGGAGGAAATAATTATTCCTACAAGTGAAATAAAAAAGGAAACAATTTGTGATGTCTATAGGTGTTTGTAAGATTTGTACTTAGGGGGTTACATAATTCAAATATTACCAAGAAATGTTATATAACTAAAAATACTGATAGTCTTTCATGAAACTTTCATTTTCTCTCAATTTCATTGTACATATTGTACAATTTTAATAATACTTTCTATTTACCTCACCTTGCATATCATATCAAATGGGTCATATGATAAAAATCAAGTATCAAATGGGTTAATAAGTCTCAATTTTACTTTGAAAATTGGGAAAACAGCTTTAAAAATTGGAAATGGCTGCTTAGAAAGAATGGAAAGGGAAGCAGAGTACTGATATTTATTTTCAGTTTTAGCCAAAGTCTCTATATAAAATAGGTTAAAGGACTGAACTGCTGATGTACCTGCTTTGAAAAATTTCAGCCTGTCCAGGCAGAGAGAAGCAGTCCTAATCTTGTAATCAAGAATGCCATGCTCTTGCTTCTAGAGTTCTGTCAGTAGGAGCTGTGTGTTCTTGGGCAGCAAGACACCTCATCCTTTTTCTTCATCAGCTTTGTAGCTTGTTGAATCATAAGTTCTCTGAGGCTTCTGTGTCACAGTTTCCTAATGCTGCAGTATTAAAGTACCACAAACTGAGTAGCCTGAAACAAGAGATTATTTTCTCATAGTTCCGTAGACTAGAACTCTGATTGTCAAGGTATGGACAAGGCCATGCTCTTGCTGACAGCTCTGGGGAGAATCATTCTTTGCCTCTCCCAGTTTCTTGTGTTGATACCAACCAGGGTTCCTGGGCTTCCCCAATCAGAGGCCAAACAGAAAAGTCAAGGAAGGCTTTATTCTAGCCCATCCTACAGCAGGAGGGACAGCAAACAACAGGCCCCCTTGCTTGTTTGCTCACTGAGGGAAGGGTGAGCTTGTTCCTTATATGGGGTGAGAGTAGTGGTGTGTCCAGGGAGATGGAAGGGTGGCTTAGCTGGTTTGTCCACCCCTTAGGTGATGTTGTGTGCAGGGGCAATGAATTATAACCTGCTTTCTGCTCCCAGCTCTTCAGAAGTAGTAGTTGAGATTTTTGGTCTTCTTCATTTTTCTTTCTTTTCTTTTCTTTTTTTTTTTTTTGCCATGATTTGCCCCAACTGTGCATGTATGCATTTTTTTTAAGTACCTTATAGTTTCTTGGTATTTTGTCATTGGAGGAGAGATTTATCCAGGTGCAAGCATTGCAGAACTGCAGCAAATAGTCCCAGGCCCCAGCTTGTCTCAGTGTTTTCTGCTAAACCTTGGCATTCTTTGACTTTTGAAACATCACACTTTCTTGTGTGTCATTACATCATCTTCCCCCTGTGGCTGCCTGTCCCTGTGTCCAAATTTCCTTTTTTTATAAGGACACCATGTATGCATGCTAAGTTGCTTCGGTCGTGTCCGACTCTTTGCCACCTTATGGACTATAGCCCTCTAGGCTCCTCTGTCCATGGTGTTCTCCAGGCAAGAATACTGCAGTAGGTTGCTGTGCCCTCCTCCAAGGGATCTTCCCAGCCCAGGGATTGAACCCAGGTCTCTTACATCTCCTGTGTTAGCAGGTGGATTCTTTACAACTAGCACCATCTGGGGAACCCAGTCATATAGGATTAGGGCTCACCCAGTGATTTCATTTTGACTTGATTATCTCTGCAAAAGCCCTATTCCCAAATAAGGCTGCATCCTGAAATACTGAGGGTTAGAACTTAACATGAAAATGACAATGGCAACCCACTCCAGTACTCTTGCCTGGAAAATCCTATGAATGGAGGAGCCTGGTAGGCTTCAGTCCATGAAGTCACTAAGAGTCAGACGTGACTGAGCGTCTTCACTTTGACTTTTCACTTCCATGCACTGGAGAAGGAAATGAGAACCCACTCCAGTGTTCTTGTCTGGAGAATCCCAGGGACAGGGGAGCCTGGTGGGCTTCTGTCTATGGGGTCACACAGAATTGGATATGAGTGAAGCGACTTAGCAGTAGCAGTAGCAGAATTTAACAGTTTAACCGCTAACAGATCCTTTAGGTTCTATGAGGCTGTAATTCTAAATACTAACAAGGAAAATAAGTATAAAATTTTAAAAAACAAATAGTGCTTCGAGATATCTCCAAACTATTATTTAAAACTATTTTTTTCTATCTTTTCACACCCTCTAAACATGAAGATCTAATGAATCACTATGGAAAATGATGGTTTTCATGACTTATATACATATTCTTACATTGCTTAAAATGATTTTCAGATTAATACCTAAACTAACATCATTGAAAAGACACATAATCTGAAAGCCTATGAATGTATTTCAATATTATATTGAACTAAGAGTCAGACATGACTGAGTGACTGAACTGAACTGAACTGAGGCGGCTTGTATTCTTGCCCGGAAAATCCTATGAATGGAGGAGCCTGGTAGGCTGCAGTCCATGGGGTCGCTAAGAGTCGGACACGACAGCATCTTCACTTTCACTTTTCACTTTCATGCATTGGAGAAGGAAATGGCAACCCACTCCAGTGTTCTTGCCTGGAGAATCCCAGGGATAGGGGAGCCTGGTGGGCTGCCATTTATGGGGTCGCACAGAATTGGACATGACTGAAGCGACTTAGCAGCAGCAGCAGACAGCTTGAGGAAGAAAAGAAGATGTAAAATTTGAGCAACTTTTTTCAGCCATTTGTTCTCTACTTCTCCTTAAGATTAAAGTATATTAAGGTAATTTTTAGTTGTGTTTCACTCAGGCAGTGGTCTCATGAGGCTAGAAATAAAGAAAATTGAAGGATAGATAACATATTAGATTTCTAATTCAATACCCAGAGTAAATAAACCAATTTACTGTGGATTACCATGAATTCATATTGGATATTTCTAGGTATACTTCTGATAGGATTTCTATATAATTTGTTCTGCGTTTCCAAATAAAAAATTGAATTATTTCTTTTTTATAATAACTACTACATTTTCATAAATGTCAAGCACATTTGAACCACTTAACTGTGTTAAAACTTATTCTGTTTTCCTGATTTATGCAAAAATATTATTGTATGCATCTAGATGTGTATAAGAGACAGAGTCTGGTATGTAGAATATCACTCTTTTCCACTTTGCAGAGGGACATAGGCAAAGTTGACAGGGCTGAATTTATGCAGACTCTAAAAGAGCAACTCCAGTTTTAATTAGCATGTCTTCTTGAATCTGGGATGGGACAGGGGGAGTAAATTACACATCTGAGGTGAAATCTTTGTCTTCTTCTGACAGCCTATTTATACAAATTGGATGGGCCAGCCTGCAAAAGGGACTGCTTCAAAATTTCCTACAGTCTTTTTTTATGTGTATAAGAGACAGCCACTTAACTGTGTTAAAACTTATTCTGTTTTCCTGATTTATGCAAAAATATTATTGTATGCATCTCAAATATAATAATGTCTTTCCTTCTTACTCAGCTACAGTTATAGGAAATACTATTCATAAATAATATTGGTTTAATTCTTCATTATTAGGGCTAAATGCTTCCCAGGTATAGAACCTATCAAATTGCCAGTCAAACCACATAGTAAGGTATTTTCTTTTTAATGTGTTAGAATAGATAATGTATATCCTAATTTGTCCTTTTTTCTTATGATTTCAATACTTTTCAAATATCACTCAAATCAAATTTGATTTCATTTCATACCTCCAGAAAACATATGGTCAAAAGAGTTGTGCAAATCCATTAGCACCTTTGACATCTTCACTGAGGTTTAGGAAGCTGTTGACAGAATCTGCTGTGTTGATGCTTCCATTGGGCACAGCTAGCATGTTTTCCTCTGAAAAACCTGTTAATGTTAATCTCTGATTTATAATGCTGCATGTTTTTAATAGAGCAATTTTTCTGGACTCTTTGAACCAGGGATTCTAACACATTGCTGACCTAATTCACTTTTCTTTCTTTTTCTTTGGTAATAAAATTCTGGAGGAAGGCCTGTATTTTGACAGTGTGTGAGTGTCTTAATCAAAGATCATTCCCCTAGCTTCTCTTCAGATATACATTCTTTTAAATACATGTTTATTTTTGTTTTACCATTGTCATTGTTTTTATTTGCCACTTTCAAAGAGTGGCATCCCTGAGATGTGTAATTTGTCTCAGTGGGTTCAATCTGTTGTGTCCATGTTAAAAATCTTCCTAACTTCCTGTGGCCTTCAGGCCTTCGTAGTAGGAGGGATGGCAAAGAGAAAGGAAAGGGAAAGAATGTCAAGTTGAAAATGATGTGAGCCATGACAGAAAGGTCTTTCTGATGACCTTCTAGCTCACCTAGCCCATTACTGTGAATCAGTTACACATTCATAGTCTGTAAAATGTATAATCCAACAAACATAATTTTTTAAGGCTAATATAGCTTTCTAACTTCCTGTGGCCTTCAGGCCTTCGTAGTAGGAGGGATGGCAAAGAGAAAGGAAAGGGAAAGAATGTCAAGTTGAAAATGATGTGAGCCATGACAGAAAGGTCTTTCTGATGACCTTCTAGCTCACCTAGCCCATTACTGTGAATCAGTTACACATTCATAGTCTGTAAAATGTATAATCCAACAAACATAATTTTTTAAGGCCTAATATAGCTTCCCCATCATACTATATTCTTTCTTCATGCTGCTGAAATATGCCTCTGATTGATTAGTGATTTCAGTCGTGTCCGACTCTTTGCGACCTCATGGACTGTAGCCTACCAGGCTCCTCTGTCCATGGGGTTTTCTAGGAAAGAGTTCTGGAGTGGTTTGCCATTTCCTTTTCCAGGGGATCTTCCCATCCTACGATCGAACCCAGGTCTCCCACACTGTAGGCAGACGCTTTACCATCTGAGCCACCAAGGAAGATCTTAAGATTGATTAGTAGATCATTCAAAACCACATTTAGAGAACACCCTGCCACACGCCTAGCACATGACCAGGTATTATGATAAATTTACATAAATATAGAAATAGTACTTAATTTGGTACTTGTCATCTAGTAGATTTCATTTTTATTGGCATCTTGTTTATGGAAGAGGTAATTCTTTACTCAGTTCTTTACTTTCCCTCTGTTCTACTTAATGAGATTAATATAACAGCTCAGCATTATTTAAATTAACAAATAGAAATTCTTAGAGTGAGGCCATCATTGCTAAAAAGTAAAATGTCGAAGTATTGGAGTTTCAACATGAGATCATTTACCTATTTAGTCTGAATATCTTGATCTGTAAAAATGATTCCTAAGAACTGATCTAACTGATAATAATTTGTGAAACTTGGAAGAAATATGTTTTTAATAATATGTTTCAGGTGTATTTGCTATTATTTCAATAGACAATCGTATAATTTTCCAAATACTGCTGTCTCTTATACACATCTAGATGTGTATAAGAGACAGGGAACAAAGATCCTGCGTGCCACGTGGCATGGCCAGAAAAGTAAATTAGAAAACCCACAAAGTCAAGAGCTTCAAAACTTTCTAAACAATGTTATCCATACTGAGTCCACAAAGTTGCTTGGAAGGCGACCAACAGCTGATGTATAACAGCTAAAGCATCTGCTCCTTTTTGGTCAGGATGTGAACTCCTACTATACCACTGCCCCACTTGGCCCAGTGAGGTGTATGTGTTTCTAATCTCTGCATGTAGGTTTCACAAGCCGAACAATTCACAGCGGCAAACATATCTGATCTGCAGACAGAAGGATCCACTTGATGCGTTCCTGAAATCACCACTGATCATTCATTAGGTGTCAGATATCACACTAGACTCCGAGGATACAGTTATGAGCAAGAAGACACAGTAGTTACCCACCCCACCCCCCCACCGCAGACTTCCAGTTTAGCCAGCGGGGGCGGGGGTGGAGCAGGCAGGGAGGGCATAAACAAATAGTTACCTGCAATTCCTTGTTAACTGCAAAGGTGAGAAAGGTTTTCAAGAAAAACAAGACAGCACCATTAAAACAAATACAAGAAAAAAAAATCTGCTTTCTCCAGGGAATCTGGGAAGCCTTCTATGATACAGTGACATTTAAGCTGAGGTCTCAAGGTCAAGGAGAAGTAGACAGGAAATGTGATAAATAGAGGGAGGAGAATTCCAGGATGAGAAAATACCAAGTACAGAGGCCTTCAGGCACGCAGGAGGTTGGTCCATCTTGGGAATTAAAAGAAGGTTTTCTCTTTGTTTTCATTTTTAATACTGTAGATAAAACCTGGGGAGATTTTACGACTGTTTCTTAAGAACAGGTACCAGCTCCCTATCACAACAACAATCTTTCCAATATGCTCCACTGAGCAAGAGATAGGTGTGCGGGCTCCTGCGTGTGTCCTCACACACGAATGCATGAAACCCTGGCAGATGATGTGCACTTTTTTTTTTCCCCCTAAAAAGACAATGAAATATATGTAACTCATAAGTCCCCAACCTCATCAGCCCATGACTACAAAATGAGATTATGCTCTTCTTTCAGAGGCAAATTATTATGGCCTGAGGCCCTCCAACTGTCTCCCAGCTGTTTCTGAGAGCTTCCCTGGGCCTCCTGTGTGTCCAGAATTATGTTTTTAGTTTCAGTTTGCTCTGAGCTTCTTGTCTTGCTGGGCCCATCTGTCCTCATTGGCGACTACTGCTGATGGTGTTCTTGGCTTTAGGGAAGGGATCTGTGGTTTAGGTCCAAAGGGACCACCCTGGTGAGTTTCAACACTTGCTAGGGCAATCTGAAGTGGAGAAGGAAATGGCAACCCACTCCAGTATTCCTGCCTAGAGGATCCTGTGGACAGAGGAGCCTGGTGGGCTGCTGTCCTTAGGGTCGCACAGAGTCAAACACAACTGAAGCGACTTAGCGTGCATGCATGCACTGGAGAAGGAAATAGCAATCCACTCCAGTATTCTTGCCTGGAGAATCCCAGGGAAAGAGGAACCTGGTGGGCTGCTATCTCTGGGGTTGCACAGAGTCAGACATGACTGCAGTGACTTAGCAGCAGCAGCAGCAGCAGCAGCAGCAGGGCAATCTGAATACAAGCACAGGCTGCTGCAGTGTTCAGCAAAACATCTGGTACAGTGATGGCTAGGACGTACACGTTTACCAGCAAGGCGTATCGAAAATCAGGCTTAACAGAATGATTCAAGACAAACCCACATACCTTTTATTTGTCAGTGATCATAACCTCAACATGCACCATAAAAAAGCTTATATTTACACATATTTTAGGCAAATACACAAGCTTCTTTCACAAAAGATCCATAAAAAAATAAATCTTCATTTTCTTTAGGTTCGGTTCTCTTAACAACGGTCACACACACAAAAGTATACTCACTTGAAAAAAGAAAACAAATTTTCTATCAGTTTCAGTAAAGATTTCAAACAGGGATCTGTTTAAACCCAACAATGCTTATAATAATTAAGTGGTGAGGATTATGACCTTATATATTGCCTACCAACCAGATTTCCCAGGTGGCGCTAGTGGTAAAGAACCCACTTGCCAACGCCCAAGATGTGTAAGACATGCAGGTTTGATCCCTGGGTCGGGAAGGGCATGGCAACCCACTCCAGCATTCCTGCCTGGAGCAGCCCATGGACAGAGGAGCTTGGTGGGCTACAGTCCACAGAGGTGCAAAGAGTTGGACACGGCCGAAGCGACTCAGCATGCATAGATGCACCAACATGCATCGTAAGGATACATTTTCCACAATTCTGCCACATAAATTATCTAATGTCCCAAACAGGATATTTTAGGTACAATTTAAGAATCAGATTGAATTTTATAAAAAGTCATACTGAAGCTTATAAATCTAAACATGTCCTCCTGAGACTTGAGAATTAAAATAATGAAAGGTAATTTTTATTGAATGTTCAGTGTGTGCTGGGCACCAAGCCTTACTAAATAATCAACACCAATGTAGGAAGAAATAAGGACAAATACCTACATGTCATGTGCCAAGACATTAATTTTACATAACAATAACTGTACAAACTCACTCTCTAAATTTCATCAAACACTCACACAAAAATGTGCTACAGATAAAAGGAAGAAATAAATGAAGACAACTCGGAGTGCAGGAATCAAGTCTCTTGCATGGAGAACACCTCCCTAAAGCTCTGTACATAAAATCTGAAGATTCGGGCCACAGATCTAGCTTCTCTAGGATGGTCCACAATGCCAACTTCTTTACAAAAGCGAACTACAGCCTCTAGTGGCACATAAGAGAATAAGAAAATCTAGGCAACAAAAACATGATTGGAAATTGCCAGAAAGACCAACCCCGATCAATGCCTTGACCTAATCTGCAGTCCTTATTGCTTGTTTATGAAAATCTTGAAACGATTTTTCTTCAATGCATAAGAATTGTAAATAAGCAAGTAAAAGAGAATAAAAAGAACCACAGTTTCCCATCCCTGCTTAAGGATCCCATGAATAAAGCAAATGAAAAATAAGGTGTCATGAAAACATTATATTCTTTTTTCTCCCACAGTTCAAGGTTAAACCATATTCACCAAACTGTAAACATGCATTTAAATTACCCTGGGCTACTGGTAATTGCTCAATGCTTACACTGGCAGGCCTGCCAAAGCCCCTACTTATAATCTGCAATGCTTTTGCAATTTCAAGATCAAGGGTATGATCTTGAAGACAGAGTTTATTTTGAGTTTAATTACTTTCTACTCAAGTTACATGCCCTCTTTTTAAAAAAAAATTGTTTTAATTGAGATATAACTGACATATTACATTATATTAGTAGTATGTCAACATCATATGCTTTTAAGTATACAACATCATATTTTTTAAGCAGTTCATAAATTATACATTCTTAAATGTTCTACATTTTTAAATGTACTTTAACACATACACCATGGTATGTCTTCTCACAACCTGCAACTATGAAACAGAGGTTCATGCTTTCCCAAAGCATCTTCCAATCTGAGCCACAGAGAATAAAACAATGAACATAACATGAAAATCTCACTCTAATAATGTCAGATTAATCAGAGACCCAACTCTTATAGTTTAATGTATTTTTATGGAAAGGGTGTCAAAAATGCAAGGATAAGGCTTAATTATTTTTTCTCCTTATTACTCATTCTCACACTACAAACCAGCTTCCTTGAAAGAAAGTTTAAACTGCAAACATAATAAATTTGTTATCAAAGATTTCTTACCTCCTCCTATTTGCTGCTATTTGCACTTACTTCTTAAACTCTAAAAGTTATAGGTCATTATTTATGAAATGCTATAGGGCCAAAATGAATATAATAATAACTGATGTATAACTGCATTATAATGAGATTCCAGGAAAGCTGAGGCATAGCCTCCCCATCCACCATCGGAAAGACATAAAGGATAGTCTGGGTATACCTTGATGGCAGAGGCCTTAGGCTAGCAAGTAAGTACCATAAATGTCCTTTGCAATCAAGGTAACACAAAGAGCCATTTTAAGGAGAAGATCTATATTATGCATTGATTTATGAGGGGGCTCTAGAAAGGGAGGAGAATCAGAGGTTACATTGAGAGAGGTCCTCTACCTGTGTCCTCGAATGTCAGACTGATCACACACGCCTCCAAGTGCAATCCTGTGAAACTCTCGGCCCAGGGTCTTGGCCACAGATCTTCCCACACTTGTTTTACCAACCCCAGGAGGGCCGACAAAGCACAGAATGGGGCCCTTCAGGTTGTTTTTCAGCTGCCTGACAGCCAAGTACTCCAGCACTCTTTTCTTCAATTTCTCCATGGCATAATGATCATTATCCAGCAGAACTCGGGCTGCCCGAATGTCCAGACGATCTGTCAAGTAACCCAACAGAAACAATCTGAGCACATGGAGCTATTCAATGGAAGAACTTTTTAGACTGGCAAGAACCAGAATAGCTTTTTGAAAAAAGAATTGATAAGAACAGGCTTGGTTCCTTCCAAATGAGTCTTCAGAAAGACCTGGACTTGGTTTTCTTGCTGAAGTATTTATAGATATAATAGATATTACATAATTGAAAACTCATTATGGAATGATTTTGGAATGGAATGATGGAATAATCGTTTGGAATGATTTTCTATATACACGTTATTTCTATGGAGACAAGTAGAATATTTCTACATATTTTACTTTTCATTGTCAGTTTTGTGGTTGTGGATTATCCTCTGGCTGCCACCCAGCTAATAAATTCATTTTGGCTTGACCTATTTAATCTGTGATTATTTTATAATAGATAGTAGACAGTAGAATAGACAGAATATTTCTACATATTCTACTTGTGCTTGTATTTGTTCTTTTTCTTTTTAAGTGGTTTTTTTCTTATTATTATGTTAGTTATATATGCTCATGCCAGAAAATCTGATGACACTAATAAAAAAGGAAGAAAATACTCACTCATAATCTCATTTCCCCAGAAAGAGTCACTACCTTCACTTCAGTACACATTATTCCACATTCTGTGTGTGTGTGTATGTGTGTGTGTATGTGCACACACACTTATATACCTATTTTTCAAACTAAGATTATATGATGTCTTCAAATTTTGGAAAAATAAGTTTCTTTCACTTAAATAATATGCACATCTTTCAGTGTTAAATGTATTCTTCAGTAGTAGTTTAGTGGCTACATAATATTCCATTATTTAATTATCCATTCCCTATTGCTGAGCATTTAGGTTATCTACAAATCCTTACAGCTCTAAAGTATGTTTCACTGTGCATCTCTGTAACTAAATCTCCACATACTTCTGAAATTACTTCCTTTAGCTAATCTTCTAAAACAGAAGAGCTGGGTCCAAAAAAAAATTATGACATGAAGAACTAAGTTCTATTAAAATCTCACCAGAAATGTATTAATTAGGCCCTGTTTCCTGAGCCAAGGTTTCATCAGGTTTACTAGTGCTTCAGGATCTAAAATAATCACAGGTTAAACAATAGGTCAAGCCAAAATGAATTTATCAGCAATGTGGCAGCCAGAGGATAATCCACAACCACAAAACTGACCGTGAAAAGAAAACGGGAGAGAGAAAAACACAGAAGCCCACTCTTTCACTCAGTTATCTGCAACGTGCTATGCATTTTTCCTACAAGAAAAAAAATGGCCTGGTCCTCAAGCTAGTCTGGTTCTCAAGCTAGTCTACAAAAATCCAGCTAAGCAATAATGTATGTAAATTAATTACAATACTACTGAATTTAGTCAGAGTCCTGGCTGAGCGATTTGGAAAGGGAAGAAAAAAATTTCTTCCCCTTTCTGGCTTCAGAAGCCAGCCAATGAATATATGAATAAACGAAACAAAGTCTCCTATTTCATGATGCTAATCCTGACACCAAAACCTACCACAGCAAAGAAAAAACCCACTTCAGACCAATTCCACTTTGCGTAGCTTGAATTATTCAAATGCTGATAAATCAAATCTATTCAAAGAGTAATCTACAGAGTCCCAGTGGGATTTCAGTTATGCAAAGATGGTTCGATACTTAGTTATCAATACATTTATATCATGTCTAAGGGCACTTTCCAAGAAAATGTTATTTTGTATCTAAAAAGGCATTTGTTATAATGCAACATTCACTTCTGATGAACATTTAGTAAATATTTAGTAACTAGCTGGGCTGGATAAAGCACAAGTTGGAATCAAGATTGCCAGGAGAAATATCAATAACCTCAGATATGCAGATGACACAACCCTAATGGCAAAAAGCAACGAGGAACTAAAGAGCCTCTTGATGAAGGTGAAAGAGTGAAAAAGTTGGCTTAAAACTCAACATTAAAAAAACTAAGATCATGGCATCTGGTCTCATCACTTCATGGCATATAGATGGGGAAAAAGTAGAAACTGTGACAGACTTTATTTTCTTTGTCTCCAAAATCACTGCAGACGGTGACTATAGCCACGGAATTAAAAGACACTTGCTCCTTGGAAGAAAAGCTATGATGAACCTAAATAGCGTATTAAAAAGCAGACATCACTTCGCAAATAAAGGTCTGTATAGTCAAAGCTATGGTTTTTCCAGTAGCCATTTACAGATGTGAGAGCTGGACCATAAAGAAGGCTGAGCATTGGGGAGGGAAGATATGCATACCTATGACTGATTCATGTTGATATTTGGCAGAAACCAACACAATTCTGTAAAGCAACTATCCTTCAATTAAAAAATACATAAAATTAAAAAAAAGAAAAGGCCAAGAGCTGAAGAATTGATGCTTTTTAACTGAGGTACTGGAGAAGACTCTTCAGAGTCCCTGAACAGCAAGGAGATCAAACTAGTCAGTCCTAAAGGAAATCAACCCTGAATATTCACTGGAAGGACTGATGCTGAAGCTGAAACTCCAATACTTTGGCCACCTGATGTGAAAAGCTGACTCAATGGAAAATACTCTGATGCTGGGAAAAACTGAGGCCAGGAAGAAAAGGGGCGACAGAGGATGAGATGGTTGGATAGCACCACCAACTCAATGTCCATGAGTTTGAGCAAGCTCTGGGAGACAGTGAAGGACAAGGAAGCCTGGCGTGCTGCAATCCCTGGGGTCACAAAGAACCAGACATGACTGAGCAACTGAACAACAACAAAACCAAGAACAGAATCTATGTACTTTAGAAAATAAACGAAAACACTGAAGGAATTGCTTCTAATATGCCAAGTAAAGATAATTTTTAAAGTCAATTGTTTCAAACTTTTAAGGAAAGAAAATTTTCATGCTACTTATTATTGTGTTATCTTTTCTAAACAGAATGCATCTTTTCTGATTATTTTTTAATTATTCAGAATGTATGCTTCCTATTATGAATAAAACTTACAGTTAAACTTAAAAAATATAAAACATACTTCAACATTTATTTCTCTATTTACAATTAGAAGACTGAAATGTTATCTACCGGCTCCCTCCATTCAAGATGGAAAATCAACAAACATTTCCTCCAACTCACTACTCTTTGCTTGGCTAACTGTCTCTACTTAGGTAAGCTTCTCTTTTTGAGAATTATGAAAGACATTTTTCACGGTTTTATGATTTTACTTGTAACAAGTAGTTAGGCCTAAAGTACTAGTTTAGAAGCTCACCATGACTACTTTGACACCATAAATTATCCATCTTCAGTTCTCCACTGAGATGTCAAACAATGCGAAGTGTTTCTGTGATGGGTACATGAGTGCCGCACATCTCTAATGCTGACACACGTCCAACAGAAACTCTGAGTTGTCAAAAAAAAAAAAAAAGCTCTGCTTTGTTGTTATGGTTATTTCAGTAAAGAATGGGAGCTAGCACTCTGCATTCAAGTAAACATTCTGCCTTCAATTCTCTGCTGCTGCTGCTGCTGCTGCTGCTAAGTCGCTTCAGTTGTGTCCAACTCTGTGTGACCCCATAGATGGCAGCCCACCAGGCTCCCCCATCCCTGGGATTCTCTAGGCAAGAATACTGGAGTGGGTTGCCATTTCCTTCTCCAATGCATGAAAGTGAAAAGTCAAAGTGAAGTCGCTCAGTCGTGTCCAACTCTTCACAACTCCATGGACTGCAGCCTACCAGACTCCTCTGTCCATGGGATGTTCCAGGCAAGAGTGATGGAGTGGGGTACCATTGCGTTCTCCAAGTGACACTGTATGAACCTGACAAAAATTCCTAGTCAGTCATTAATTTCACTTTACAAATAGGACCAGTGTGGGAGGGGAGGAAGCTGAGGGCAACTTACTAGGTTACTAATAGCAAACAGTAAAACCTACAATTTTACATCTACAGGTCATTATACTATATGCACCCTGCATATCTCGTAAGTCATTAGTTAAGATAAATCCTAGAGCACAGCAAAACATTACCAAGAGAACACCAACATTTCAAAACAAGACCCTTGGTGTTACCAAGTTATTTAGACGTGCTTCACATCATGCACTAGCCCTACTGTCAAAAGAGAAAATAACAGGGCTGGGAAATTAGACTCCATTAATATAGTACTTTGTATCTGCTAATTCCAAATTCCTAATTTATCCCTCCCTGCTTTCCCCTTTAGTAACCGTTAAGTTTGTTTTCTATGTCTGTGAGTCTGTTCCTGTTTTGTAAATGAGTCCATTTGAATCATATTTTAGATTCCACATACAAGTGATGAAATTATATACCTTATGATTCCATTTAAGTGACATGTTTAAATTACAAAGTTTTAGAAATGGAGGACAAGCTAGGGATTGCCAGGGCTTGGAGAAGACTCTTGAGAGTATCTTGGACTCCAAGGAGATCCAACTAGTCCATTCTGAAGGAGATCAGCCCTGGGATTTCTTTGGAAGGAATGAGGCTAAAACTGAAATTCCAATACTTTGG
The DNA here is from genome assembly GCA_006408675.1 of Madoqua kirkii. Classification (NCBI taxonomy): domain Eukaryota; kingdom Metazoa; phylum Chordata; class Mammalia; order Artiodactyla; family Bovidae; genus Madoqua; species Madoqua kirkii. The sequence continues at coordinate 34,132 of SJYC01105216.1, forward strand.
CCACCCCATGCGAAGAGCTGACTCATTGGAAAAGACCCTGATGCTGGGAGGGATTGGGGGCAGGAGGAGAAGGGGATGAGATAGCTGGATGGCATCACTGACTGGATGGACATGAGTTTGGGTAGACTTCGGGAGCTGGTGATGGACAGGGAGGCCTGGTGTGCTGCGATTCATGGAGTCGCAAAGAGTTGGACATGACTGAGCAACTGAACTGAACTGAACTGAATGACACAAATACCTGTCAAAAACATACCAAAATGTAAAGTGTTTCATTTCATGCAGATGAAATGACAGCATTATATGGCATGTCACTTTCTGCCCCAGGTCTACACTAACAGTGCTCAGGGCCTTCTCCACATCTCACAGAATGGGGCCGCTTCACTTCAAAGCAGGCACTGCAGAGCTAGGAGTTAACAGAAGACCATCTGAACCAAAATGGGATTTCCTAATAGCCCAGCTAGATCCAGATGGACATCAGAACTTAAACTGGTCAGGGGACAGCCAGAGGCTAATTCAGTGGGAGCGTGTGCTCCCCTGCAGTCATCTTACTAGGATATTTCCAGAAGAGCTTGAATTAAGAGTTAAACCAAGCAATTCGGCTTCAGTTTATTTCATAAAACATCATCAACTGGAAGGCAACAGACTGTCATGAATGTAAGTTCAGTTCAGTTCAGTCGCTCAGTCGTGTCCGACTCTTTGCGACCCCGTGAATCACAGCACGCCAGGCCTCCCTGTCCATCATGAAGTAAACTAAGAAATAAATTTACCAACACAGCTTTAAATACAGTTGCTCAAAACCTGGAAACAACCCAAATGGCCAACAACTGTTAAATGGATAAACCAATTACTGATAGATGCAGTAACATGAATGAGCTTTAAAGTAATTATGCTAAGTGAAAGAATAAAAAAAAAGGGGAGCACATATTAAATCACTCCATTTATATAAAATTTTAGCCATATACATTAATAAATCCGCTAAGTGAGTCTATCAAAAAGCTAATTAAAATAGGGTTGTTTTAACCTTAATACTGCCCTAGCCTAGTTAATATAACACAAATATGCTTCATTCTAGGTCCTCTTGGAGACAAAAATGCTTTTTTTTGAATTCTCAATACTAGAGAGTATGCTCCTCTGTAGATTTAGGGAAAAGTATTTTTTAAGAAAAACATTTTTAAATATTAAAAATTCAGCATTCTGAAATCTAGTATGCATGGCATACCTTACATGGGGCATAAACATATGTTTTGAGGCTAACACTTCTCAAAATTTCTAGCACTGCTTTAAATGTAAGAATTTTACTAGCCAGGAAAGTATATCTGATCAATTCTCAAGATTCAACAATTTTTATGCCAAAATTAGTTCAGAGAATCAACCCACTGCTGAACTTAATAAACCTTGTATGTAAATTTAACAAAAGAGTCCAATAACAGAAACAAATGCAAATAAAATGATTCTGAAAATTCTGAAAGTCAACTGAGTATATTTCTTATCCTAAGAGAAAGTATATAATACATAAAAAAAAAACAAAACCCAAAACTGGTATAAAATCCTCCTGGTAGATAAAAAACTTTACTCAAAGATAGAAGAGATAAAAAGAAATTAAACTCTCTTTAGTTTCAGTGGGAAAAAAACATACTTTCAATGGTAAAACTGTTTTACTGTTATCCCGTCATTATACATAATTATTTCCTTTAGAAAATATAAAAGATTTGCTGTCTCTAGTACTTATCTGGCACTTATTGCCAACTACCTCAAAACTGTTTTGTTTTCCTATGCTCCTGGCAAAGAGTGCATAAATACAAAGCTTATTGTCTGACTGCCTATTGGTATTGAGAAACACATATTCAGCAATTACAGAAAATCCTACCTTCTCCAGAATTAGGCAAAAGGCACTTTTACGCAGCACCTTTTCCTTTACTTCCTAAAACCTACGACACAAGGTCAGCCTCTAGACAGCTTACATGGTGAACTACTGTAACAGGAAGAGAATCAATGGGAACTCTTTCAGCAGGATCTGCTCGGGCTTCCCGAGAGACGATGAGACCGCAAGAAAGGTCTCGTCTGTGCACTCACCAGTTGTACTTTTGTTCCAGGGAAGCTCCACCATAAGCTCTAAATAATTTCTAGTCAGAGCATATTCTGGCATTGACTGAGGCATCTTTTTGAGCCTGTGGGGAAAGAATACATAGCAAATCTATTCAGGAACACAGAAAAATTCTGTGAAACAGAAAAACCAACCACACCTCCCTTTCTTGGTCAGATATATCATGCATTCTTGGCTAAACAAATCTGAAAACATTTTTATTAGGCTGGTGCTAGCTAACGTAACTGTTAGCTTCCGTAACTTAGCTAAAGTAACTGGGGCTTACCTGGTGGCTCAGACAGTAGAGAATCTGCCTGCAATGCAGGAGATCTGGGTTCGATCCCTGGGTTGGGAAGATCCCCTGGAGAAAGGAATGGCTACTCACTCCAGTTCTCTTGCCTGGAGAATTCCACGGACAAAGGATCCTGGCAGGCTACAGTCCATGGGGTTACAAAGAGTTGGACGAGACTGAGCAAATTTCACTTTCACTTTTGAATATAACTGTGGTTTTTGCATTGCTGAACTCTGCCATTTGATACTGGAATACATTCTTAACAAATGTGGTTATGCTATACATCATTTTAATGTGCATTTCTATGTTTTTTGCTTATGACTTATTACTTGTTGTTTATTTTAGACTGGGGAAATGATGTTAGACAAAAAGCAAATTCTCTGATTTTCTTATTCAGGTTCAAAGTGGATTTTAAAGCAGCAGAGACAAGTCACACCATCAATAACACATATGGCTCAGAAACTGCTTAATGAATGTACAGTGCAGTGGTGGTTCAAGAAATTTTGCAAAGGAGATGAGAGTTGTGAAGATGAGGAGTGTAACGGCTAGCTATGGGAAGGCAATCATGACCAATTAAGAGCAATCATTGAAGCTGATCCTCTTACAACTGCACGAGAAGTTGCTGAAGAACTTGACGTCAGCCATTCTATGGTCATTTAGCATCTGAATCAAATTGGAAAGGTAAAAAAGCTTGATAAGCAGATGCATTATGAGCTAACTGCAAATCAAAAAACTCATAGTTTTGAAATACGCAACAACTAAAAACCATTTCTCAGTAAGACTGTGATGTGTGACAAAAAATGGATTTTAGATGACAACCAGCAATGACCAGCTCAGCGGTTGGACCGAGAGGCTCCAAAGCACTTCCCAAAGCCAAACTTGCACCAAAAAAAGGTCATAGTCAGTGTCTGGTGGTCTGCTGCCCGTCTGATCCACTACAGCTTTCTGAATCCTGGCAAAACCATTGCATCTGAGAAGTATGCTCAGTAAATCAATGAGATGCACTGAAAACGGCAGTGCCTGTAGCTGGCACTGGTCAAAGAACAGGCCCAATTCTTCTCCACAGTGATGCCCAACCACACGGTGCACAACCAATGCTTCAAAAGTTGAACCAACTGGGCTACAAAGTTTTGCCTCATTTGCCGTATTCACTTGACCTCCCACCAACTGACTACCACTTCTTCAAGCATCTCGACAACTTTTTGCAGGGAAAATGCTTCCACAACCATCAAGAGGCTAAAAATGCTTTCCAAGAGTTCACTGAATCCCAAAGCACAGAGTTTAGTGCTATAGGAATAAGCAAACTTATTTCTCATTGGCAAAATATGTGTTGATTGTAATGGTTCCTATTTTGATTAATAAAGATGTGTTCCAAAACTACTATTACTTTTGCATCAACCTAATAAAAATCTAGTTAATAAAAAGATTATTTTGTTTTAAACAGATACTTGCCAACTAGAGCTCTGATTCATTCTTGAAATATGTAAGGCCTTATCAATATCTGTATCTCATAGCGAGAGTCTCAAGTCAATTACCCAGTGATTTATTTTGGTGCCTAATCATGTATAATATAATAATTAAATATTGTCTTGTATCAGAGAGAAAGTCAGCTCATCAGATATTTAATTAAAATAATGCAACTTCCATAATATATGCAGTGATTAAATGTTCTGTACACAATAGATGTTCGGCATTTATTAATTAATGTCAGAGTTACTGTAAAATATCTCAGCGACATTTACTTATGTTCTTAACTGTGCATCTCAGAAGTCAAATCTTTAGTTCCTGAGCATACATTTAGGTTGATTACAATGCACTCATAAAAAAAAATGCAATACAGTCAGAATGTTATAAGTATGGAAAGGAAAAATTGGTTTTAACCCTGAGATTATCCAGAAAATGTGATCAACCCATGTACCCTATTCTGTCAGCAAGGGTCCCCTGTACTTTTATCTGGTACGAAGGCAAAACTGATTGTCTCCGCCTCCTAAAGTTTATAATCTAAGGATGAACACACTGATGTGCAAAGAACACAATAACTGAATAAACATTATTTCTAAGTAAAGTATGGCCTTAAGACTATGAAAAGGCAGTGTCAACAGTGACTGTGCTTGACAGCATACAGTTGATAGAAAAGTTATATCACTTATTATATTCAGCATTCAAGAAAAAGAAAATGCTGACCATGGTGTTGATTCAGGAGTATTAAGTACTAAGAATCAGATTTTGATGGAGGAATAAAGAAAAGAAAGCGCTTCACAGATCACCGGTACAGCCTGAGAACTAGGAAAGCCATAAACACAAGAAACTTAAGAGATACAGAGCTAACAGCAGAAAGGTACAATGAATCGAGTGGTCCGTGACTATACTAAATGTAAGGGGAAGGAGAAAGACAGAAGACTATGAAACAAGAGATCAGCTTTGTAACAGCGGAGCAGATTCACTTCCATGAACAGCAGTTTCTAACGTTAATAAGCAAACGAAAATAAACAGCTTCTGCAACTTACCTTTTTATCTCTTTGACACAGACTTTGTGGGCCTGTTCCGGCATGCTGGATGTCCGTATCTTTTTCTCCAGCATGACAATGTCATCGTTATCTTCATCCTCATCCTCGTCCGCTAGAGCACCTGGGACATGTGTAATCCTTCTCATAGGGCGTATTGCGATGACCTACAAGATAAAGCAGGAGTGAAAAACGGCATGCCCAAATAAACTGGGGATGAAGCACCGAGCAGCAGTAGACATTTTTACAGGTAGAGTCTAAACCTTTAGGAACTAAAGTTCGGAATGATGAGGAGGAGGCACGTGTACATATGGAGGGAGCAGAAATTAAAAAGCAGATGAGATGAGATGGACATGATTCTTCCATACATGCTAACACTATCAGCATGAGAAAAAAAAATTCAAGAATTTGACTACTAGTAATAATGAAAACATCTAAGAATTGTCTCTTCTTGAGCTACTACTGCAGCCACTATTTTCTTGATATACTTAATGACTACTCATCATTTGGCAACTGAATAAATTCCATTTTCTCCCTATAATACAAAGCTTCTCTTTAACATCATTAACCTTTCCCCTACTGCCTCTATTCTCTTCATCGTAACAAGCAGAAGTCTTCCACCTTTCAAAATGTTTTAATTTATCTATGGTTTTTTCCAATTAACTATACACTATTTACTTCCCTTGTGATGTTCTGCTTTTCCAACAAGAGGCACTAATCACCACTTCCCCTTCCCTGCTGGTTATTTACTAATTTGTACTTTGTACTTTGACTTTGTCTCCAGTGTGCTGAAACTGTTCCCTGAAACCCAACAAGTCTCCTCTGCCAAGTCAAACGGTCTTATTTAAGCTCTCCTTCTCTGTGACTCTCTACCGTGTTTTAAAAACCACCTACTCTTTTGAAATTCTCAACTCATTAATATCATGAATCAACTCTAGCTGTTCCTGGAGCAAAATGATATACTGGCATTTAACTTAAAGGCCTTAGAATTTATTTAACTTATGAAATTACCTATTTAACGCAGTCAAATATAAAAGTTAAAAACATAAAACAGCAAAAATATGATTTTATAAAAACAAATATTAAACTAAGACTAACAGTTTGTACAAATGAAAACTGAAATGTTTATAAGTTAAAACAAGTCAAGTCAAAAACTTAAAACAGTACAAAATAATTTTTAAAAAGCCAAAGTATGGCA
>SJYC01105217.1:0-27353 GCA_006408675.1 Madoqua kirkii
AAGCCAAAGTATGGCATAACATAGTCAGTCCTTTTAGGAAATAATTTTGTGGTATGTTCTTAATAAATACTGTATGCAGTGGGAAAAAAAATCATACTCAAAGACAGTCATCATGGTTATTTGTTAATTTTTAATATACTGAAAACATCACACACTGGCAGAAAAAGAAATGGCTCAGTAAACTATCCCTTTCAATGATTATCAAAATAAAACATGAGAAAATGTCTACATGCTTAAAAGGAAAAAAAGAGATCCAAACATGGAGAAGGGGCAGAAGGAAACAAACTAGAATTCAAAACTTTATCAGTAACTTGGGTGAAAGAGACAAAGAATTTGTTTCTTCTTTGTTCCTTTCTTTATTCCCCCAATTTTTTTCTTAAGAAAAAGAAAAGAAAACAACTGAACTTACTTACATCACACAAAAACAACTAAAGAACCTAAAAATGGATTAAAAGGAGGATTTACCCGCTTATCATCATCTTGCTTGTGTTTTCTGGTTTTCTGAAGCAATTTCAGGCCTTCGATTTGTCTGACAAGCAGCGGTATGGTCATCTTGAACCGTTCCTCCAGACTCACAGCATCTAAAATCTGAAACGTTACAGCATCCCTCTCAGAAATACGTGCTCCAGAAATAAGGCAGTCAAGACTCATGACTTAAACTGCTAAGTAAAAAAGATAACGCCTCTCAATATTCACAGCTACACTATGGCTAACACAACCAATTATCAACGAGGTCATCTGACATAAATACCAGAATCCTAAAAAAAGAGATAAGAATAACAGTATCTTGAATTTCTACTTAAAAGATGAAGCCAAGATATTGTTCCAAGAGCAAGAACAAAACACATTTTATGTCAACTCTTTCCCAGGAATTTTTACATACACAAGAGTCTAGGAACATTTTAACCAACCTCCAAGAATGATTTGAGTGAGTAACGCTCTCTGGTTCCTCAGTAAAATGCCCTTGTTAAGCCCAAGCTAGGTCAGGCAGTAAACTCCTGCCTTCTCTGCTCCTATCAGCTAACCAAATTCTTGTGTTTAAACACAGCCTATCTGCATTAGTTGCACTGGCTAGTATAATTGTTAGACTTAAGCATTAAATAAACTGATGAAATAAGGAAGGTATTTAATGTTCTCAGAAGATTCAATAAAACAGATTGCTTAAAAATACTACAAAAATAAGTGTACAGGAAAACTTTTATAGTTTGGAGAAAGTGAAGTCACTCAGTCATGGCCGACTCTTCGCAACCCCATGGACTGTGGCCCACCAGGCTCCTCCATCCATGAAATTGTCCAGGCAAGAGTACTGGAGTGGGTTGCCATTTCCTTCTCCAATAGTTTGGAGAAAAGACATTCAAATCTAAGAATCCACATTTGGATTATTTTTCAAGTGTCTTTTAAACTCATTTCACTTTAAACAAATAGAAGCTGAAACCATAAAAAAAAATCATAAATAACACATCATAGCTGCAGTTTCTGTAAGAAACACGAAGAATTCTAACAATGCAGACTTATTATATACAACGGAAAGGTCACAGCACCACAGTTTTAAAAAGTCATTCTCACTTAAACTTTTTCCATAAGTTAACAAACTACCAGTACTGATAATGCAAATGCAAGAACTGTCTACTTTAAAGTCAATTTAAGTGTAAATGTATCTTAACTACTTCTGTGGGTCTCCAGTATTTCTTACCTGAAAGTCAAAACTTACTACCTAGATCTGAATAAGAAGTGACAAAGCAGCGTGGCCTTCCAGAGGGGAACACTGACCTGTAGCTTCTCTTTGTTGCTTGTTCGGATAATTGATGTCACAATGTCTGGTAAAGCTTCCCTTGGAAGATTGTCTAAAAGACGTCTCAATTTAGCCACTGCAGGGACAGACATATCCAACATTTCAACCAACTACAAAGGGAGAAAAAATAGTCTTTTTAATAAAATTGAGCATTATCTGTGAATTTAAAAAATCAAACTGTCATACAGGTTTAAGTTTGGGTCACAAAGAAAGTCTTTGCTTCCAAACAATCACTGATTATTAGAGTCCAGGATTTTTACAGGACTCAAAGGAAAAGAGAAGTATTATTAACATGTCAATTGGAATGAAAAGCAATGGCTCGAAAGTGGGTAATAATAATGTTTATAACAGGTTTTGCACATCAGTGATTTTAGTATTTTATTTAAAAAAATTAAAATTTATAGAAAAGTTGCAGGTGTATAGAGAAACTCCTTCCCCTAAATTCATCGTGGTTAACATTTTGCCACATTTGCTTTTTCTTTCCCCCACTCTATTCACACACACAACACACAAATATTGCTAAACATGTCAGAATAAACTGCAGACATCACGACCTTTTCTTAAGGATACGTATTCTCTTAGAGTGTGATGATCAAATTCTGGAAATTTAACATGGCTGATTATGTTAACCAGTCAGTAGCTGAAATATTGTTTTTAGTAGAACACAGGATTAATTAAAATCTGAGCACTACCTGAATGATTAAAAAAAAAAAAAGACACAAGTTCTAGGGTATAGCCTGGAGCTAAGACAGATCAAGTTCCAGGCAAGCTTTCAGTAACTGTAATATTCAGTGGGGCTGTTGATAAAGTTCCCCTTTCCTTTTGCACGATGGTGGTATAACTGTGGTGACGTTATAAAAATTCCTTGAATGTCATTATAAAATCTTTACATATTTAAAACTTTTTGTTGATTCAAAGCGGAGAGAAGTAAAGCATAAAGAAAGAAGCTATGAAGCCATGTCCAAGAGAGGAACTGAGACTCAGGGATGATCACTCAGGAAAAGGAAGATAAATTCTACTTTCCCCTTAATCACCTTCATTCCTAAATAGCATATTCACTCTCTCTGGTTCTCAAACTGAAGCTTCTCTCTTCAAGTAGGTTTTTCCTTCAGTCCTGACAGCGGTTGTAGTTCAAAATTCTCTACTTTCCTGTTGTTCACCACACTAGAAATGCGTCCCTTCAAATGCCACATCAAGTACAAACACCACAGACTACGAACACCTGCCCTACACACGTTCAACAGTCAATAGTTTATAATCAAGGCCTTTAGACACTGCCTGCCCACACAGATCCAGCTTAGTGACTGGGTTACATCAAGAGAACATACGAGAACTACGTTTTGTAATGTACTTCAGGAAGATTTGAAGGGAATCAAAGCATAAAAGCATATGCTTTTGGGGTGAGGGGAGAAGCTTTCTCCTCAATCGAGAATTAACCAAAAAAACTCAAACCTAGAATTAAGGAGTCCAGTGTTTAATGCACACCTAATGTGTGTACCCTCCCAGAATTCTAGAGGATCGAGGTTTCAACCACATGTGAAACCACGGGCTTAATCTTCCACACCAGTCACAGTGTGATCCTGACTTCTGAACCAACATGATGTATAGTATGATGCCCAGATCTTCTAGTGACAAACAGCTTCTGTTCAGTATTTTAACTTTTAAGATTATTTAGGTTTAATAACTATCTGGTTTGGAGACACTGAAAGTTACAAGGAAAGCTCAGAAACACTCTTCGGGAAAATTTTAAAAGAGTTGGCTAGCATGTCCTAGAAAGACTGAGATACAAGCCCAGACAAAAGCAATTTGAAATCAACATGTCACTAAATCTTCTAAGCACATATTGCCTGAACACTCATCACTCAACAAATTTATCACATCTTCTGGTAACAAAGAAACCAAAGAAAGGAGAATTTTAAGGAAACACTAAAAGCAACTCACTTGTACCGCATATTTGTAAAACTGCTCCGATAGCTCTCCGAGTTCCTCCCTAGTCTTACAGGTATTAGGGAACTCCTCCAGCCGGTCCAACTGTTCCACCTCGGCAACAGGATATGGCTTCTCTTTCACAACCTGTACGATCTGGAAGCGGCACAGGCCTGTTATCAGCAAAGTATAGTGGGGCTTGGGCCAGTTACTGCCCACAACCTGGACTGCCAGTGCCGCCGTCCCGATCCTGAAAAACACACAGAACATCAGCATTACAAATGCTCAGTATGGCAGGGCAGAGACTCACCTCAAAAGGGTTGCCTTTTCTGAGAAATTCATTCAAAAGCAAAGAACGTCTAAAGTGCAAATGAATTATTTCTCTATTTAATTTAGCATCCGGTGCACTGTCTGTTGGGGTTTCCTGGTGGCTCAGCTGGTAAAGATTCTGCCTGCAATGTGTGAGACCTGGGTTCGATCCCTGGGTTAGGAAGATCCCCTGGAGAAAGGAAAGGCTACCCACTCCAGTATTCTGGCCTGGAGAATTCCAGGGACTGTATAGTCCATGAGGTCACAAAGAGTCAGACATGACTGAGCGACTTTCACTTCACTTCTTTTTCACCAAGGAAGGAGATCTGGGTTCAATCCTTGGGTCTAGATGATCCACTGAAAAAGGAAATGGCAACCCACTCCAGTATTCTTGCCTGGCAAATCCCATGGACAGAGGAGCCTGGCACAGCTACAGTACATGGGATGGAAAAAAGTCAGACATGACTAAACAGTAACAACACCACGGCCTGGTAAGTCCCTACCACTTGCTATGGGGCCGTCTCATTCTAATTAGATGTTTTAAGAATTAGACAGAAATTCCTAAGCATTTGGATTATTTAAACATAAAAACGTAAAAGCTGTTGAGATTTACATAGTTTAAATTAATTTTGCCAGCTGGGAATGAGGTAAGTGTTCATCAGGATATACACTAGCATTATGGAGTCGCAAAGCTGGGCACCACTGAACGCGTGCATGCATTCTAACCAGATTTAAATACAAACAGTATGATGTAAACCGACCTAAGTAATCCCTGTCCCAACCAGCTTTTCTACTAACAAACCAGGTTTTTTACATAATCAATCTATAAAACTGCCATCAAATCTGGGAATTAACATGTATGCCCTTGAATTCTGAATTGCTAAATGTGGGGGGCTAAACAGCAGAAGCCACACTTATCCGTGGTCTGAGGAGACTTAGTCAAAGACCTAGACCTCAGGAAAAGTGTAAACCTAGTTCTAAGTGCAATCCACACCTAACACTTGATAAAGTTATAAGCCTCAGCCTTAGAAAGTCATTTAAGCCTTAGCTTCCCTGACGGCTCAGATGGTAAAGCGACTGTCTACAATGTGGGAGACCCGGGTTCGATCCCTGGGTTGGGAAGACCCCCTGGAGAAGGAAATGGCAATCCACTCCAGGACTATTGCCTGGAAAATCCCATGGACAGAGGAGCCTGGTAGGCTACAGCCCATGGGGTCGCAAAGAGTCAGACACGACTGAGTGGCTTCACTTCACTTCACTTCCTTATCATTCAAATCTGACCAAGCTGCATATAAACAAATCCACAGGAAGGAAGCCTCATCCAAACTAAGCTGCAGTAACACAAAATAGAAAGATCAACATTCAGAGGTGACTTCCAGATGCCATCTACACTTAGATTTTCTCCTCTGAGCCACAGGCTAGGTTGTAACTTCAGAAAAGAAACTAAAAGCAGAGTGCTCAGCGCTTTCAACACTAGACAGTGGTGACACAGGAATATTAAACTTGCCCATCTCAAACGCACTGATGGCACAGACAATGTGCGCACGCTTTAGTGAGCTCGATCACTTCCGGCCGCAGTTCATTCTTGACTCCTTCCTTGTAAAGGATGCATTCTGTATATAACCTGTAACCTTTGGCTTCCCACCGCCACTCCACTCAGTTTATTTCGAGTTATGCATATATTTCTTTACCATCCTTGCGGGCATACCACATGGACAGGGGATAAAACTTGATTTAAATCATAAGTGAAACCAAAAAAATCAGGAAAATAATTTGGTGGGGAGAAAAAAAATCACAGACTTCAAAAACCTGATCTTGTGTTGCGGCTGTTTTTCTTCAGTCACTAATCAAACAGTAGGTTCTATCTCCCATTCGTTGAAAACCTGCCTTACTACCTGAGCGAGTTAGCTGGACCTATGCTAGTTTCAGGTGCACAGCAAAGTGAATCAATTATATATATACTAAAAATTAAAAGACGCTTACTCCTTGGAAGGAAAGTTATGACCAACCTAGATAGCATATTCAAAAGCAGAGACATTACTTTGCCAACAAAGGTCCATCTAGTCAAGGCTATGGTTTTTCCAGTGGTCATGTATGGATGTGAGAGTTGGACTGTGAAGAAGGCTGAGCAACGAAGAATTGATGCTTTTGAACTGTGGTGTTGGAGAAGACTCTTGAGAGTCCCTTGGACTGCAAGGAGATCCAACCAGTCCATTCTGAAGGAGATCAGCCCTGGGATTTCTTTGGAAGGAATGATGCTAAAGCTGAAACTCCAGTACTTTGGCCACCTCATGCGAAGAGTTGACTCACTGGAAGACTTTGATGCTGGGAGAGATTGGGGGCAGGAGGAGAAGGGGACGACCGAGGATGAGATGGCTGGATGGCATCACCGACTCGATGGATGTGAGTCTGAGTGAACTCCGGGAATTGGTGATGGACAGGGAGGCCTGGCGTGCTGTGATTCATGAGGTTGCAAAGAGTTGGACACGACTGAGCGACTGAACTGAACTGAAACTAGAGACTAATGAGGACTGTAGCTCTCTGCAGATGACAACCACCAAAGCTTACGCAATGCAGAATGTTTACAGTGCCCTTTATAAGAAACACTGACAGATAAGAAACCGGATTCCTGGCCCCAGGGGTTAACAAACTAGAATAAAGAGAAACCAGAAATGAGTCTCCTCAAAGCAAATAAAAGTTTTGCTAACTGTGAAAGGAGATGTTCCAAACAGTAAAGTGATTAAGTTGGATTTATACTATGTTTGTCCTCCTAATAAGAAAAAATATACAAGGGTTTTCAATGTGAATTATTTCTTACTTTAAATCATTTGTAGTTGAGAACAGACCTAAAAAAAAAAAAAAGAAGGTACATAAAAAGAATGCACCCTTTTTAAAGAAGAAACATGAGGTGCAAAATAATTAGATGGCTAGAAACAGACTATTCAGTGAAAGACATTTGAGGTAAAAGCTCTGGGAAGAAGGATGACATTTATGTTATTTTTAAGATTTTTTTTAATGTGGACCATTTTTAAAGTCTTTATTGAATTTGTTACAATATTGCTTCTGTTGTTTATGTTCTAGTTTTTTTTGGCTGGGAGGCATGTGGGAGCTTAGCTCCTGACCAGAGATCTAACCGGATCCCCCTGTAGGCACTGGAAGGCAAAGTCTTAACCACTTGACTTCCAGGTAGGTCCCTAATGCTATTTTAGACAAGTTGTATTGTATGCTGGGCTCTAGGTTTTACATATAAAAATGGGTATTAAGTAAACAAAATGTTCAATTAATACTTTCCTTCTAACCATGATCGAATTATGACACATAGGGTTTATATCAACTCAGTCATCTTTCTAAATAATCTACTTCTATTACTATGATTTGGCTGGGAGGCATGTGGGAGCTTAGCTCCTGACCAGAGATCTAACCGGATCCCCCTGTAGGCACTGGAAGGCAAAGTCTTAACCACTTGACTTCCAGGTAGGTCCCTAATGCTATTTTAGACAAGTTGTATTGTATGCTGGGCTCTAGGTTTTACATATAAAAATGGGTATTAAGTAAACAAAATGTTCAATTAATACTTTCCTTCTAACCATGATCGAATTATGATACATAGGGTTTATATCAACTCAGTCATCTTTCTAAATAATCTACTTCTATTACTATGAGCTTCATTGTTTAGATGCAAAGTCATGTCCAACTCTTTTGTGACCTCATGAACTATAGCCTGCCAGGCTCCTCTGCCTATGGGATTTCCTAGGCAAAAATACTGGAGTGGGTTGCCATTTCCTTCTCCAGGGAGTCTTCCAGACCCAGGGACTAAGGCCACCTCTCTGGCATCAGCAGGTGGACTCTTTACCACTGAGCCACCTGGGAAGCCCAAGTACTTTACTTGTTTGTTGGTCAGTCGCCAAGCTGTGTTCAACTCTTTGTGACCACATGTATTGCAGCACACCAGCTTTCCCTGTTCTTCATCATCTCCCAAAGTGTGCTCAAACTCACGTCCACTAAGTTGGTGATGCTATCTAGCTATTTCATCTTCAGCAGCCCCCTTCTCCTGCCTTCGACCTTTCCCGGCATCAGATCTTTTTCAATGAATTGTTTCTTTGCATCAGGTGGCCAAAGTATGGGAGTCTCAGCTTCAGCATCAGTCCTTCCAATGAATATTCCGGGTTGATTTCCTTTAGGATTGACTGGTTTGATCTCCTTGTTGTCCAAGAGTCTCAAGAATCTTCTTTAGCACCACAATTAAAAAGCATCAGTTCTTTGGTACTCAGCCTTCTTTATGGTCCAACTCTTACATCTGTGATGACTACTGGGAAAAAATCATAGCTTCAACTATACAGACATTTGTTGACAAAGTAATGTCTCTGCTTTTTAATATGCTGTCTAGGTTTGTCATAGCTTTCCTTCCAAGGAGCAAGCATCTTTTAATTTCATGGCTGTAGTCACCGTCTGTGGTGATTTTTTAGCCCAAGAAAATGAAATTTGTTGCTGTTTCCACTTTTTTCCCTTCTATTTGTTAGGAAGTGATAGGACCAGATGCCAACATCTTCATTTTTTTAATGCTGAGTTTTAAGCCAGCCTTTTCACTCTCCTCTATCACCCTTAAGAGGCCATTTAGTTCCTCTTTGCCTTCTGCCATTAGAATGGTATAATCTACATATCTGAGGCTGTTGATATTTCTCCTGGCAATGTCGATTCCAGCTTGTGAATCATCCAGCCCAACATTTTACATGATGTACTTTGCACAGAAATTAAATATGCAGGGTGACTATATACAGGCTTGAAGCAGTCCTTACCCAATTGGGAAACAAGTCCATTGTTTGATGTCTGGTTTTGTGATTTCTTAACCTGCGTATAGGTTTCTCAGGAAACAAGTAAGGTGGTCTGATACTCCAATCTCTTTAAGAATTTACCAGTTTGTTATGATCCACACAGTCAAAGGCTTTAGCATAATCAATGAAGCAGTAGATGTTTTTCTGAAATTCCCTTGCTTTGCCTATGACCCAATGGATGTTACAATTTGATCTCTGGTTCCTCTACCTCTTCTAAACCCAGCTAGTACACCTGGAAGTTCTCAGTTCTCATAGTACTGAGGGCTAGCTTGAAGGATTTTGAGCATAACTTTGCTAGAATATGAAGATAAGGATAGCTGTGGTCTATCTGCCAACCACTTGCTTTTTTCTTTTCTTTCACTTTCTTTTTAAAACTTATTTGGTCAGGATTCTTGGCTTGTGGGATCTTAGTTCTCCAACCAAAGACTGAATCTTGGGCTTCCCTTATGGCTCAGCTGGTAAAGAATCCACTTGCAATGCGGGAGACCTGGGTTCAATCCCTGGGTTGGGAAGATCCCCTGGAGAAGGGAATAGCTACCACTCCAGTATTCTGGCCTGCAGAATTCCATGAACTGTATAGCCTTGGGGTCACAAAGAGTCGGACATGACTAAGTGACTTTCACGTCACTTCACTTCACTTAAGAGATGAAGTATCCCAAAATGAAGAGGGATTGAGCAATCAGTACTATGAAGAAAGGAAGGCAAGTATGCTGAAGACTGGAAGACTGGGAGAAGATTGCAGGGCCATCTCAAATGTGTGAAAACACTGTGCAGGGAATGTTAAATTATTGTCCATTTTCATTAAGAAAACAATGAACTTCTGAGGAGTCAATAAAAAGAGAGTCCAATGAAGCAGGGTGGCCTGCAGTGGCATGAGAGCCAAGTTCTACACTGGGGCTAACCAATAGGCAACACGCCTACACATCAACATGCAGAAAAGGGACTGTACTGTCCAACACGGTTAAGGAAGTGGTTCAGGTAAGTCAACATCTGACCCCGCCACTTTATGACAAAGAGTCTGGGAAACAAATGATCACTGCTGTTCCTTGAAGACCAAGGCACTGTCACCTGGATGGTCTAAAGGAAACAAGAGACAGGAGCCAAGCCCTCGCTGTGCCTCTGGGGTCCTACTACAACCTGAAAAAGCAGGTAACTGGGGAAGGGCAGATTTGAGCACTGAAACAGAACTATGTTGTAAGTAACTCAATGCTTGTACTATTAAAGCTCTTTTAATTTTTTAAAATAAGAGCGTTTAAAGCTCAATTGGAAAAAAAGACACTGGAACCTAATATGAAGGAACACAGTCTACACAGATTTTTCAAGTAGCAAATAATATTTCTAGGATAACGAGATGGTCTGGTGGGTCTCTGTAATACTAAACTTCCATTTAGAATTTTCAATGTCAGTTTTCTAACTTAAATGATTAAACTTTAACATTGCTACTCATTTAAAACAAAAGCTGCAATAAGAACAGCAAGAACCAAGTTACACTTCATCTGATTATTAGTGGATTACTTCCAAAGAGGCTAATTCAGACAGAATCTTAAAGCTCTTTTAATTTTTTAAAATAAGAGCGTTTAAAGCTCAATTGGAAAAAAAGACACTGGAACCTAATATGAAGGAACACAGTCTACACAGATTTTTCAAGTAGCAAATAATATTTCTAGGATAACGAGATGGTCTGGTGGGTCTCTGTAATACTAAACTTCCATTTAGAATTTTCAATGTCAGTTTTCTAACTTAAATGATTAAACTTTAACATTGCTACTCATTTAAAACAAAAGCTGCAATAAGAACAGCAAGAACCAAGTTACACTTCATCTGATTATTAGTGGATTACTTCCAAAGAGGCTAATTCAGACAGAATCATACCAACAAATAGTCACTCAAAACTGAAACACGACTAACTCTACTTTCAAAATTCACCATGTATCCACAAGTAATCAAAAATATCTTACCGTGAGCACACCTGCCTCAGCTAGTAACTAAGGACCTGTGCACAGAATGCAAGGAAAACCAGAATCCAACACAGTTTATCACAGTTTACGAAACCTGTAAAGTGTCAGGGGACTTCCCCAGTGGTTCAATGGTCAAGACTCTGCCCTTCCAAAGCAGGGGGTGTGGGTTTGATCCCTGGTCAGGGAACTATGATCCCACATGCAGCCAATAAATACATAAATAAACAGAACTGTGAGAAAGCAAATCTGTTTTTAAAAAAGTATCCAATTTTACTCAAGCAAAGCAAAGCAGATCAGATGGAAACCAAAATGATTTCCATGCTTGAGAAAGGCGAGGCTTAACGTGGACCAACAAAGGATTGCTTTTGTTCTGTTTTGTTTCAGGAGGGGAAGGGAGCTGAGGGGAGGGAAGCCAAATCTTTGAGAATTTGAGTCAAGCCATGGTCTCCTTTAAAAAAATGTATATAATGCAAAGAATTTGGACAAGACAAGACATTCCTAACTCTCTCAAAATCCATTAAGAGTTAAGTACACCTAATTTTAAAAAAGGTAACTGTAGGTGAAAGAGGGAAGGGCTCTAAATTGAGAAAACATCTCAAGAAGAGTTAAAGACAGGAGGCAAGGGCTTGGGAGGCTTGATGATAACAGCATTTGTTGAGAGCATAGTATATACCAGCACTGTCCAGCAGAAATATAATGCCAACCACCTATGTAATTTTAATAGCCACATTAGAAAGAAGAAACAGATGAAATGCTACTATTTTACTTAACTCCTAATATCCAAAATACTACCATTCCAACACAATCTCTATAAAATGTATTAATCAACAAAACTTTTCATACTAAATTTGCAAAATTCAGTGTGTAGTGTATACTTATAGTACATTTAGGATGACCAACCATCCTGTTTTGTCTGAACCAAGGGGTTTCCTGGGACACAGAAGTGTCAGTACTAAAACCCGGATGGTCCCTGGCAACCCAGACAACTGGTCACTCTAGTATCTCAATTTGGACAAGCCACATTTCAAGCTATGCAGCTAGCCACGGACAGTACTGGACAGTGTAAGGATTTATCCAGGCCAGCACAAAAAGACCACGTATGATCTCACTTCTTCATCACACACCTAAGAGAAGATGCTGTTAGTTTCCAAATTACAGATGAAAGAAATAAGATCAGGTTTCATCTGTCACCCAAAGTCACACAACCAGGGTCATGTGTAGGGGAATCGGTGAGCCTGGGGTGTAGGTGGTGAGCCTGGGGTGTAGGTGGTGAGCCTGGGGTGTGGGTGGTGAGCCTGGGGTGTAGGTGGTGAGCCTGGGGTGTAGGTGGTGAGCCTGGGGTATAGGTGGTGAGCTTGGAGTGTAGGTGGTGAGCTTGGGGTGTAGGTGGTATAGCTTGGAGCCTAAGAGATGTTGAGAAATGAGAATAGAAGGGGAGACAAGGGAAACCGTGACCAGGGAAGGCCCTTTAGGAAGGAAAACAGAAGAACCAGGGGACGAGAAGGCGGGGGTTGGAGGGTGCTGGGAAGACAGGGAGTGTGGCAGAACGGATGGCTTCCTCAATAAAGAAACGGTGCAATATAGGCTAGGTCGGGGGCAGAGAAAACGTGACGGAGCGAGTATCTCAGTCAAGAGGACAAAAGAACTGGGAAGGAAGGAACAGAAAGAAGAAGGGGGTAGGGACAGGGAAGAGAGGAAAGAAAAGAGCCTGGCTTAGGAGCCTGAAGATCCGGGGGGCGGGAGGGAAATTCACTACAGATGGTGAGCAGCTAACTGTGCAGTTTTCACGACTCCGTGGGTCAAATCATTTAACGGTCAAGAGGCACTCCTGTCACCGCCTGTCTGGCACGGGAGTCGTCTGAAGAGGCGGGGGCCCCCTGCGCCCCGCGCCCCGACCGGAAGGAGGCCGCGCCGCCGCCGCCGCCGCCGCAGCCGCCGCCGGGCCGTCCGGCCTACCTGTGCAGCGGCGGCAGGTCCTGCGCGTCGCTGGCCGGGTCGGGCGTGTTGGGGATGACGCCCAAGATGGTGCTCTGCAGCGACGTGCCCTTGAGCAGGCGGTTCCGCACCAGCTGCAGGTTGCGGGCCGAGTCCACGCTGGTGCGCATGGTGGAGCCGGGCAGCAACACGCCCTCGTGCGTGAGCAGCAGCGGGAGGCGGCTGGGGATCTGGATGGGGCTCACGGACGACATGGCGACACCCCTCCGCGCCGGGACAGTCCCCGGGAACCCGATGCCCGCCTCCGCGCGGCCTCCTCGGCGGCGACCCAGGGTCTGACTCGGGCGCGCTGCCGCTTCCGGTCCCGAGCGCCCGCTCACCCACCCCCAGCCTCCGCCGCCGCCGTCTGGCGCCGTAAACGTGCTAAGAGAAGCGCACTCCGCCGGCCGATGACCCCAGCCTCCCCGCCTTCCCGCCCTCTCTTTTCTCTGGAGTTTCATTCATAGCTGAGCTGTGTGCCCAACGATGGTCGCGTGTGAATTATGTCCACTTGAAATGTTTGTACCTTTCTATTCGAATTGATTTCAGATGTACAAAAATATAGTAGAGAGTTTCCATTTACCTTTCACCCAGCTTCCCGTGTAATCATCTTACACAATCATGCTTGGACTCTAAAACCAGGAAACTAATATTATTGTTATATAATTTATAGATTTCCAGAAATTTTGCCAGTTTTCTCACAAGTGTCCTTTTTTCTGGTCCAGGATCCCACTTTTTATTTAGATACAATGTCACCTCAGTCTTTTTATCTTTTTTTCCTTCAAAGCTGTGGTCTCTTATTTTGTTGAACGTTACTCTCTTTGGGTTTATCTGATGTTTTCACAAGATCACATTATGCATTTTTGGCAGGAAGATCACAGAAGCGATGTGCCTTAGTGATACATTAACAGTGAAATGTCTTACCAATGATGATTTCAACAGTAATTAGGTTCCCCACTTTAAGGTACTATTTATTTTATATAAGTAAGAGCCTGTAGGAAGTTAAGTCTATATTTATCAACTGGAATCTGTAAGAAAAAACTGCCCCATCTCCCTCATTTATTTACTTGTTCTATTATTTTTTATGTTAATATGGACTCAAATATTCAATGTTTTATGGGTTATCATGCAATGATATCATGTATTTCGTTGCTCTAATTTTTTAAAATTTGGCCTTTGGGAGCTCCTTCACCCCTGTGAAGAAAGTAGCACTATCTCCTTTTTATAAATGAGTAATTGAGATTCAAAAAGGGTAAACAGGTTAGTTATTATTGATTACAGGCTATTAAATAGCAATAGGGGAATTGAATTTGACTAGGTTTTGGCTGTAGGTTGCAGAGGGAAATTTTTCCCCAAATAAGAAGTTCAGCAGGGTTCTCAGAATCCAGGAGGGAATTGAAAATCAAGCCAATATGCATTTCTTGAGTGCCTGCTAAGTACAAGTTCCTCAAGCACCACTTGGCTAGAGGGACAGACCCACAGGTGGCTAAGTCTGATACAGGAATTGTTTGTTTCTGTATGTGAAGCAGGTAAGAGAAAGAAGACAGGTGTCCTAGCTGCTGTACTGGAGACAGAAATTTGGGAACTCAGAGTCTCCTGCCTAAAGCTCTTTCTCTATTTATTCATTCATTAAACAACTATTTTTTGAATGCCTACTATGTAACAGATGTTACTTTAGATGCTGGGGATACATCAGTGAATGCAGAAGACAAGGTTCCTGCTTTCAAATAGGAAAAGGAGTATGTCAAGGCTGTATATTGTCACCCTGCTTATTTAACTTATATGCAGAGTACCTCATGAGAAACGCTAGGCTGGAAGAAGCACAAGCTAGAATCAGGATTGCCAGGAGAAATATCAATAACCTCAGGTATGCAGATGACACCACCCTTATGGCAGAAAGTGAAGAGGAACTAAAATGCCAAAAGTGAAGAGTGAAAAAGTTGGCTTAAAGCTCAACATTCAGAAAAGGAAGATCATGGCATCCGGTCCCATAGACGGGGAAACAGTGGAAACAGTGTCAGACTTTATTTTGGGGGGCTCCAAAATCACTGCAGATGGTGACTGCAGCTATGAAATTAAGAGATACTTACTGTTTGGAAGAAAAGTTATGACCAACCTAGATAGCATATTCAAAAGCAGACATTACTTTGCTAACAAAGGTCCATCTAGTCAAGGCTATGGTTTCCCAGTGGTCATGTATGGATGTGAGCGCTGAAGAATTGATGCTTTTGAACTGTGGTGTTGGAGAAGACTCTTGAGAGTCCCTTGGACTGCAAAGAGATCCAACCAGTCCATTCTGAAGGAGATCAGCCCTGGGTGTTCTTTGGAAGGAATGATGCTAAAGCTGAAACTCCAGTACTTTGGCCACCTCATGCAAAGAGTTGACTCATTGGAAAAGACTCTGGTGCTGGGAGGGATTGGGGGCAGGGGGAGAAGGGGACGACAGAGGGTGAGATGGCTGGATGGCATCACGAACTCGATGGACATGAGTCTGAGTGAACTCTGGGAGTTGGTGATGGACAGGGAGGCCTGGCATGCTGCGATTCATGGGGTCTCGAAGAGTCGGACATGACTGAGCGACTGAACTGAACTGAACAGTCTGGGAGGAGAAACAGGAAAAAAGCAAGGAAAATCCCTTTGGATGGTGATATGCCCTTGAGATGGCCGGAGCAGGCCTCGCTGAAGAGTTGGGCTTTGTTTGAAGGGAGCCCTGTACTGCAGCCACGCACAGGTTGGGGTGGCTGCCAAGGGATCGGGGAAACAGTGGAAACAGTGTCAGACTTTATTTTGGGGGGCTCCAAAATCACTGCAGATGGTGACTACAGCTATGAAATTAAGAGATACTTACTGTTTGGAAGAAAAGTTATGACCAACCTAGATAGCATATTCAAAAGCAGACATTACTTTGCTAACAAAGGTCCATCTAGTCAAGGCTATGGTTTCCCAGTGGTCATGTATGGATGTGAGCGCTGAAGAATTGATGCTTTTGAACTGTGGTGTTGGAGAAGACTCTTGAGAGTCCCTTGGACTGCAAAGAGATCCAACCAGTCCATTCTGAAGGAGATCAGCCCTGGGTGTTCTTTGGAAGGAATGATGCTAAAGCTGAAACTCCAGTACTTTGGCCACCTCATGCAAAGAGTTGACTCATTGGAAAAGACTCTGGTGCTGGGAGGGATTGGGGGCAGGGGGAGAAGGGGACGACAGAGGGTGAGATGGCTGGATGGCATCACGAACTCGATGGACATGAGTCTGAGTGAACTCTGGGAGTTGGTGATGGACAGGGAGGCCTGGCATGCTGCGATTCATGGGGTCTCGAAGAGTCGGACATGACTGAGCGACTGAACTGAACTGAACAGTCTGGGAGGAGAAACAGGAAAAAAGCAAGGAAAATCCCTTTGGATGGTGATATGCCCTTGAGATGGCCGGAGCAGGCCTCGCTGAAGAGTTGGGCTTTGTTTGAAGGGAGCCCTGTACTGCAGCCACGCAGAGGTTGGGGTGGCTGCCAAGGGAGTGCTCTTCCAGCAGGAGTGGTGATGGCAAAGGCTTTCTGACCGGGATGGATTTAGAGTGTCTGTGGAGCCTGCTCCTGTGATTTGCTGAGGTGGGGCCTGGTGAGGGAAGCAGGAGAGAAGTAGGTGGGGTGGAGTGGAGTGGAGACAGCTCAGTAAGGAGTAAGGAGTGGGGGTCAGCAATATGCTGAGAATTTTGGGTCTTA
The DNA here is from genome assembly GCA_006408675.1 of Madoqua kirkii. Taxonomy (NCBI): domain Eukaryota; kingdom Metazoa; phylum Chordata; class Mammalia; order Artiodactyla; family Bovidae; genus Madoqua; species Madoqua kirkii. The sequence continues at coordinate 16,507 of SJYC01105217.1, forward strand.
CTCTGAGCTCAGGGCAAGCCATTGGCATTTTCAAGTTGTGGAATACTTTTACAGACTTAACGTTTTCATAAGGTCACGTTAACTGCTGTGTGGAGAATGGAACACAAGTGTTTAAGGTCAGATGCGCAGAGCCAGTTAGGAGCTGGTTGAAGTTGCCCAGGCAAGAGGGGATGCGGGCTCAGACCAGAAGCAGTATATTCAAACCATATTTGAGTGTAGCTTCAACACAGCACACTGATGGCGCTTCCCTGGTGTTCCGGAGGCTAAGAATCCACCTGCCAGTGCAGGGGACATGGGTTCCACCTCTGGTCTGGGAAGATTCCATGAAACGGGCAGCGAAGCCCATTCACCGCAACTGCTGAGCCAGAACTCAAGGGCCTGAGCTCTGCAATAAGAGAAGCCACCTCAGTGAGAAGCCTGCACACCACAGGGAGTAACCTGCACTCAGCAGCAGAGCCCCGGAGCAACATAACTAACTAAATAAAAACAAAACCAGAGCGTGCTGCTGGATTGGGCTAGAGGAGTGAAGGAGAAGCCTTCCGGGCCTGAGCCTCCAGGGCCTCCAGAGCAGTTGTGCTGGTGAGCAGGAGATCTCGGCTCCACCAGCAGGCTCTGGACTGCTCTCTGATGGCACTGGGTACCCGACACTGTGATAGACTCTGGCGGAGAAGCAAAGATAAAAACATGCAGGGCCTAGCTCCCAAAGAGCTTAGCTTGTCACCAAGTCGTCTCCAAGGGCAAGGGGCAGTGTCCCCATTTTTCAGAACTTCAAAAACCATCTTATAAACCTTGCAGTGTATTTTCTGAACACACTTTTAATGCTTTTAACGTACACTCTCCTCCCCAACAACAACAAGCAGTATGAGTGTCTAGTCACATAATAATAGCTGGATTTATTTTAAAATGCAAATGCATTCCATGCCATGGAAGGTGTGGTATGGTACCGGGTCCACGTTTAAGTTGCTTACTTGATGAACACCTTCTTTCCATCCTATCAGTCTGTCTCTGTGATGGGGTGCCAGTCCCCTTGGGAAAGCAGCAAGAATCTCAGTGTGAGGTCTCGAGCGACTGAGTGGCTCTCCTGACTCCTTCTTTAACAACACTGCGTCTACTTTCTTCATTTATCTACCAAATACTCATTTCACCCTGGTATAAAAGGGCTGAGGTAGGCAGTAAATAAATAAGCCCCCAAAGAAATGGCAATTTCAGAAAATGATAAGTAAAGGAAATTTAATAGGAAAATGTGTAGAAAGTGCTAAAGAGAGGAGGACAAGATGAGGGAGGGAGATCTGGGAAGGTTACCCTGTGAAGGTGGTGTATAAGCTGAAACTTACATGATGAGGAAGGCCAGGCTCTGCTGGGAGCCGGGAGGAGCATGCTCTTGACAGAGAGTAGACAAAGGTCAAGATGGGAAGGAGCTTCCAGTTTCTGGAACAGAGATGATCAGGCGCTGGGCTGGAGGTATTCAGCAGTTGAGCAGGTGGCCAGGGCCAGCAAGCAGCTCCAGGGGCTCTGAGAACTCACCCCCAGAAAGCTTTACCCAACTCCCCAGGGAAGGGAAGGGAAGGGAGAGGAACAGGAGAAATAAGGTCTAGTCCTCTCAGCTTCTTCAGGCCTGGCTTGCGGTGCCTCTGCCCCTCGCCGTGAGCGTCTCCCCTACCCTCTGCTACTTTTCTGGCCTTGGACACTAGACCATGCTGGGAAAGTGTTCAGAACAATGAGGAAAGAAACCAGTTTTTCTGGAAAGATCACCTCCTTCCAAGGGCCCTCTCCTGTCCACAGGCTGTTTCACCATGTGCAAATGGCCGTGATCTAATCCTAATGTTGCCTCTCCTCGGGAATGAGGGAGCACAGAGCTGGAAGTATCTGCCTCCTTCCTGGTTTATTCCCAGTCCTGACCTGGACCCCAGCCTGAACACAGTGATGGGCTTGTCACTAATTAGACTGAATAAACTTCAGCTCTGTCTTCTTCCAGAAAGGAAGTTGGGAAGCCAGGGAACTTTTCTGTTTTCTGGGATACCAAAGGAAACCTTGGAGGGGATTCCTCTGGCCAGTTAAGGAATCAGGAGTGGGCCTCATAGACATGGAAGGTGGCCCAAGCCACTGTGTGACTCATTTCCAGGTATGCTGAGATGAGCAGTTCATGTCTATAAGCATATCCATTATACATTTGCATTATACATTATCCATTATTCATTGTACATTTGCATTCCCTTCATTTGCATTTGGAGAAGGCAATGGCATCCCACTCCAGGATTCTTGCCTGGCAAATCCCATGGACTGAAGAGCCTGGTAGGCTGAAGTCCATGGGTTCGCTAAGAGTCAGACACGACTGAGCGACTTCCCTTTCACTTTTCACTTCCATGCGTTGAAGAAGGCAGTGGCAACCCACTCCAGTGTTCTTGCCTGGAGAATCCCAGGGACGGCGGAGCCTGGTGGGCTGCCGTCTGTGGGGTCACACAGAGTCGGACACGACTGGAGCGACTCAGCAGCAGCACTTGCTTTACTTTTCCCTGTTACTAGTTTCCTGGATAACATCTATATTTCTATATGGAGTTACATCTTTGAAACCATCATGTATCTCTTTGCAGGTATATACAAATAAACCAGGTTGGCCAATCATACTGTAACTGAAAGCTGAGAAAAAAAAATCTAATTTCTGTATTAGTGCTCCAAGAATCTGGTCTTCCTCATAAGTCCCTACTTGCCAATTTACTAGGAGAACATAAATGTTTAGGCTCATCGTTTTAAGATACTGGTTTATGAGGACTAATTGTCAAATTTTCAGGAATTTTGACAGCCCAGTTGTTAAATACAAATAGTATTTAAATTATTAAACTTACAATTAATTATATCAAAGACAAAGATAATGCTCAAAATAATTATTTCACTATATTTACTTGTTATACTTTTAAGTTTATTTATATCTACTGTAAATAGGGGTTTCCCAGGTGGTACTAGAGGTAAAGAACCCATCTGCCAATGCAGGAGACAGAAGAGACAGAGGTTCGATCCCTGGATTGGGAAGATCCCCTGGAGGAGGGTTCAGCAACTGAGTCTAGTATTCTTGCCTGGAGAATCCCCATGGAGACAGGAGCCTGGTGGGCTGCAGTCCATAGGGCTGCAAAGAGTCAGACACCTCTACTTAGCATGCACACTTACTATATTTGTACATAGAAATACTATACAGTGATTCCTGTACAGTATAGTACTGTACTGTACAGTGATTTCTCCATTCTGAAGGAGATCAACCCTGGGATTTCTTTGGAAGGAATGATGCTAAAGCTGAAACTCAAGTACTTTGGCCACCTCATGCGAAGAGTTGACTCATTGGAAAAGACTCTGATGCTGGGAGGGATTGGGGGCAGGAGGAGAAGGGGACAACTGAGGATGAGATGGCTGGATGGCAACATGAACTCAATGAACATGAGTCTGAGTGAACTCCGAGAGATGGTGATGAACAGGGAGGCCTGGCGTGCTGCAATTCATGGGGTCGCAGAGAGTCGGACACGACTGAACGACTGAACTGAACAGTGATTTCTTACTGCACCTCTCTTCCCAACATGTTGGTAGCTTGAAATCATCCTTGAAGGTAACACTTCTACCACAAAAATCGGCAAAGGCTACAAATCTGGATTTGTTTTTATTATTTTATTGATTGTCTAGGCTTAAGAAATAAATGCAGGAAATGTTAATAACTCAGATCAACAAGTGTAATGCCTGTAGCCATTACATTGTGAACAGCACAAAAAATGAGAAAATCCTCTTTTAGTATTTGGAAACTCTTTAGCAGTTACATGGGTCATTGGCAAATGAGTGAAGATGCAATCAACATATGTCTTGGATCCTTCAATTTCTTCATACTCGTTAACATAAAGCACAATGTCAAGCTATAGTTGTGTTGGAACTACATTCACTCACCAGTCGCAACCAGAGGCTAGTTGTAGATGCATGCCAGCACGCCATTGACAACACTAAGACAGTCCCTTGCCAGGGCGCATGACTTGCAATCTAGAATTTACTTCCTCCCCCTCCCCCCAGCACAGTCCCTCCACTGAGCACCTTTGTGTTTTAGTAAATAAACTGTAAGCCAGTATACCGTGGTTCTTCCCCCAGGGCTTTCTTCCACCGAATCATGCCAATTTCACTTTAGGCTGATCTGACAGACAGAAACTGGACTCTTCCCACAGTCTTAAACAAGAGCTGCCTGACAGCCTCTCTTACCTGACATATCTCTTTTATTTTAGTTTTCCATCACCCTGGAAAGGTCCACTTCTATCCTCACATGCAAGTACAGTTGCCCCTCATTTCAGAGCTGGGATTGATTCCAGTGCCCCTTTAGATGTGAAAATCCAAGGATGCTCAAGTCCCTTATGTAAAGTAGTCTAGTATTTACATATAATATAAGCACATCCTCCCACATACTTTAAGTCATTACTTATAGTTGTAAATACAGTGTAATGCTATGTAAACAGTTTCCTTTGCCAGCTGAAGCTTTCCTTTGGGGAATACTGAGTTTTTTTTTTTTCCTGAATATTGTCTATAGTCAGTTGGTTGAATCTTGATTGCAGAATCTTTGGGTACAGAGGGCTAACTGTATACTTATGGCCTGGTGCCATAGGCTGGGAATCTGTCTTGTAGGCTCTATAGGAGAATTCCAGAAACTGAGTCCACCAGATTTGGGTGTGATTTGCTAAAAGGAAGTGAGGTGAGAGGGGATGGGGTAAAGGAATTTAGAGAATCTTCTCCCAAGACAATAGGCTAGTCTTTGAATCTGTTTACTTGAAACACAATCCAGTATCTGAATGCCAAAAGCTATATCTGAGCAGGAGGACTGACTACATAATTTGTGGGACCCAGTGCAAAATGAAAATGTGGCACTCCTTGTTCAGATTATGAAGAATTTGAAGATGGTGGTGGCAGAACATCTCTAAGTCCATCACAAGCTGGGGCCCTGTGAGACACCCATCATACCCCATGATGCCAGCCTTATCGTACATTTCCTTTCTCTTTCCATTCCTTCAGAAACATAACTGAGTACTATCCCCTCTCCTGCCCCAGGTATGTGGATGTTCTGAGAGTGCATCATATATTCACAAAGGCAAAATGAAAAGCAAATTAATATATTTTTTAGTTATTTAAATTTCCTAAATCAAGGACTTCCCTGGTGGTTCAGGGGCTTTGACTTCTAATACAGGGGGCCCGAGTTCCATGCTTGGTCAGAAAATTGATTCTGAATCCTCAAATAAGATTTTGCATGCCTCAACTAAAGAAGCCACATACTACAGCTAAGTCCTGATGTGGCCAAATAGGTAAATATTTTCTTTCTTTCTTTCTTTTTCGCTCTTTTTTAAGAAAGCAAAAGAAAGTGAAAGTGAAGTTGCTCAGTCGTGTCCTACTCTTTGCGACCCCGTGGACTGTAGCCCACCATGCTCCTCTATCCACGGGATTTTCCAGGCAAGAGTACTGGAGTGGGTTGCCATTTCCTTCTCAGTAAATATTTTCATAAATAAATAAATGTCCTAAATCATACCCAGGTCCACTCCCCTGAGTCTGAGAATAGCAAAATCACATTTCTTTCACTTATTTATTCATTCATTCACCATTGATTTACTGAATATCTGCCCTCTTCCGAGGGGATCCCTAGGCCTGAGGGATTTAATGGTAAGCAGAGCAGACTTGTCTTTGTCCTTGTGAGGGTCTCTGTCTAGTAGTAAATATTTTCATAAATAAATAATGTCCTAAATCATACCCAGGTCCACTCCCCTGAGTCTGAGAATAGCAAAATCACATTTCTTTCACTTATTTATTCATTCATTCACCATTGATTTACTGAATATCTGCCCTCTTCCGAGGGGATCCCTAGGCCTGAGGGATTTAATGGTAAGCAGAGCAGACTTGTCTTTGTCCTTGTGAGGGTCTCTGTCTAGTCCAAGAAATGAACTCTAAAAAATCAGTGATTCACCTAAATAGACAATTACAGACTGGAATAAAAAAGGCATGGTTAAAGAAGCATGGTTTTAAGAGCAAGCCTTGAATATATTAAAGAAGATTGACCTGGCCCAAGGATGTAGGTTGGGAATGAGTGGTTTGGGGTTTTCCTGGGTGATCTTAGGCTGAGCCCCAAGTAGAAGTTTAAAGACAGGGAGCCAAGCTCATTCCTAACAGAGGGAAGAGCAGGTGCTGTGATGGGAGCCCCCAGCACACTCCTAGTTGAGCGATATCCCCCTCTCCTGCTTGGGGTTCCGTCTAAGCTGTTCTTGCCTGTTGCCTTTTCAGATTCTCTGATTCTGGGAAACAAAGAATTGGCAGTACACCTGAAAATGACCAGAAGGAGGATGTACTGGGTCCCCAGGTCTTCTGGTGGCCTTGTGAATCTCGGCTTGGATGTAGATGATGACATGGTTTCAGGACTTAGCTATGTAAGTAGATCTCTTTTGCATCAAAACACCAGGAAACAGTTCACAGGGTACTTCCAGTGGTCATAAACTGGATCACATTTTTTTGTCCCCTATTTATTCAATTTTGATTTTTTTTTAAATGAAGCTCTGGCTTCTACAATTAGATGAATCATAATTGTTGGTTATGGTGTGCGTTCATGGCTTATACAGCTCTCTCCCACTACCCTCCACTCCCCACCTATTTATGCATTTGCTTATAATAATATGATAAGCACCAATAAATCTACCACCAACTCACCAGCTCAGACCTGACCCCATTACATTCCGAAACTCTTCCTGGTTCCTTCAGGAACCACATTCTGAACCTTTACCCATAGATCCCTTACTGTGTTTTCAAGAGAGTATTATTTATTCTATATGAAGTCCTAGAAATAATATACCTTTTTCATTTCAGTGGTTTCCTCCTTTATCAAAAGGGTAACATGTAATGTCTTCTGGTTTATTTTTTACTTCTTGATTTCTTTTTAATAGTTTTATCCTTAGAGAGTGACTTGGTTTTGCATTCTGTGGGTGACTAAACATAACACCCTTTCTTCTTGTCTACAGTGTTTATGGTCAGAGAAAAGCCCAGAGAAGTTGAGAGAACTGCCCAGAGTAGGAGCAGAACCAGAGCTGGGAGCTGGTTACTCTAACAAGTGACTCATTCCCTACCTGGCAGGCTTTCCCTTATTTATTTTTATTGAGACATGCATAAAGCATCCTATGACTTTCAGATGTATGACAGAATGATTCATTATTTGTCTAAATTATGAGAGGATCACCACAATATCCATCACCACCCATAGTTCAACTATTTTTTTTTCTCATGAGAAATTTTAAGACCTACTCTCTTAACAACCTTCAGATATGCAGTGTGCTCTTATCAGGTACAGTTACCATGTTGTGCATTATATCCCCATGACTTATTCGTTTTATAATTGCATGTCTGTACTTTTTGACCATCTTCACCCATTTTGCCTGTCCTCACCTCTGGCAATTACCAGTCAAATGTTTGTTTGGTTGTTAGCTGCGTGGGTATTTTTTAGTCTATTCAGTTCAGTTCAGTTCAGTTCAGTTGCTCAGTCGTGTCTGACTCTATGTGATCCCAGGGACACCAGCACGCCAGGTCTCCCTGTTCATCACTAACTCCCAGAGCTTAGTCAGACTCATGCCCATCAAGATGGTGATGCCATCCAAACATCTTATCCTCTGTTATCCCCTTCTCTTCCTGCCTTCAACCTTTCCCAGCATCCAGGTCTTTTCCAATGACATCAGGTGTACAGAGTATTGGAGTTTCAGCTTCAGCATCAGTCCTTCCAATGAATATTCAGGGTTGATTTCCTTTAGGATTGACTGGTTTGATCTTGCAGTCCAAGGGACTCTCAAGACTCTTCTCCAACACCACAGTTAAAAGCATCTATTCTTTGACACACAGCTCTCTTTATAGTCCAACTCTCACATCCATACCTGACTACTGGAAAAAGCATAGCTTTCACTAGACGGACCTTTGCTGGCTCCATGATGTTGGAAAAGACTCTTAAGAGTCCCTTGGACTGCAAAGAGATCAAATCAGTCAATCCTAAAGGAAATCAGTCCTGAATATTCATTGGAAGGACTGATGCTGAAGCTGAAATTCCAATACTCTGGCCACCTGATATGAAGAACTGACTTCACTGGAAAACACTCTGATGCTGGGAAAGATTGAAGGCAGGAGGAGAAAGGGGTGACAGAGGATGAGATGGGTTGAATGGCATCACCAAGTCAATAGACATGAGTTTGAGTAAACTCCAGGAGTTGGTGATAGACAAGGAGGCCTGGCGTGTTGCAGTCTGTGGGGACACAAAGAGTCGGACACAACTGAAGAACTGAACTGAACTGAACTGAACCTTTGTTGGCAAAGGGATGTCTCTGCTTTTGAATATGCTGTCTAGGTTGGTCATAGCTTTCCTTCCAAGGAGCAAGCATCTTTTAATTCCATGGCTTCAGTCACTATCTGCAGTGATTTTGGAGCCCAAGAAAATAAAACCTCACTGTTTCCATTGTTTTCCCATCTATTTGCCATAAAGTGATGGGACCAGATGCCATGATCTTTGTTTTTTTAATGTTGTTTTAAGCCAACTTTTTTCACTCTCATCAAAAGGCTCTTTAGTTCTTCTCTTCCTGCCATAAGGGTGGTGTCATCTGCATATCTTCAGTTCAGTTCAGTCTCTCAGTCGTGTCCAACTCTTTGCGACCCCATGAATCACAGCACGCCAGGCCTCCCTGTTCATTACCATCTCTCAGAGTTCACTCAGACTCACGTCCATCGAGTCGGTGATACCATCCAGCCATCTCATCCTCTTCACCATCTGCAGTGATTTTGGAGCCCCCCAAAATAAAGTCTGACACTGTTTCCACTGTTTCCCCATCTATTTCCCATGAAGTGATGGGACTGGATGCCATGATCTTCGTTTTCTGAATGTTGAGCTTTAAGCCAACCTTTTTCACTCTCCTCTTTCACTTTCATCAAGAGGTTCTTTAGTTCTTCTTCACTTTCTGCCATGGGTGGTGTCATCTGCATATCTGAGGTTATGGATATTTCTCCCGGAAATCTTGATTCCAGCTTGTGCTTCTTCCAGTCCAGCATTTCGCATGATGTACTCTGCATATAAGTTAAATAAGCAGGGTGACAATATACAGCCTTGACATACTCCTTTTCCTATTTGGAACTAGTCTGTTGTTCTATGCCCAATTCTAACTGTTGCTTCCTGACCTGCATGTAGGTTTCTCAAAGAGGCAGGTCAGGTGGTCTGGTATTCCCATTCTCTCAGAATTTCTCACAGTTTATTGTGATCCACACAGTCAAAGCTTTGGCATAGTCAATAAAGCAGAAATAGATGTTTTTCTGGGACTCATTTGGTTTTTCAATGATCCAACAGATGTTGGCAATTATATCTCTGATTCCTCTGTCTTCTAAAACCAGCTTGAACATCTGGAAGTTCACGGTTCATATATTACTGAAGACTGGCTTGGAGAATTTTAAGCATTACTTTACTAACGCGAGATGAGTGCAGTTGTGTGGTAGTTTGAGCATTCTTTGGCATTGCTTTTCTTCGGGATTGGAATGAAAACTGACCTTTTCCAGTCCTGTGGGCACTGCTGAGTTTTCCAAATTTGCTGGCATATTGAGTGCAGCACTTTCACAGCATCATCTTTCAGGATTTGAAGTAGCTCAACTGGAATTCTATCACCTCCACTAGCTTTGTTTGTAGGGATGCTTTCTAAGGCCCACTTGACTTCTCATTCCAGAATGTCTGTCTCTAGGTGAGTGATCATACTGTCATGAATTTTTGGGTCAGGAAGATCTTTTCTGTATGGTTCTTTTGTGTATTCTTGCCACCTCTTTTTTAATATCGTCTGCTTCTGTTAGGTCCATAACATTTTTGCCCTTTATTGAGCCCATCTTTGCATTAAATGTTCCTTTAGTATCTCTAATTTTCTTGAAGCAATTTCTGGTCTTTCCCATTCTCTTGTTTTCCTCTATTTCTTTGCATTGATTGCTGAGGAAGTCTTTCTTACCTCTCCTTGCTATTCTTTGGACCTCTGCATTCAGATACTTATATCTTTCCTTTTCTCCTTTGCTTTTCACTTCCCTTTTTTTCACAGCTATTTGTAAGACCTCCTCAGATAGCCATTTTGCTTTTTTTTGCATTTCTTTTTCTTGGAGATGGTCTTGATTCCTTTCTCCTGTACAATGTCATGAACCTCCGTCCATAGTTCATCAGGCACTCTATCAGATCTAGCCCCTTAAATCTATTTCTCACTTCCACTGTATAGTCAAAAGAGATTTGATTTAGGTCATACCTGAATGGTCTAGTGGTTTTCTCCACTTTCTTCAATTTGTCTGAATTTGGCAGTAAGGAGTTCATGATCTGATCTGGGACTATCAAATACAAAAAGAATCAGAAAAAAAATTTATCCTCTCTACTTATAAAGTTGTTTCCCACTTAAAATAGTTATATACAATGTGCCAGTTCATTCACTTTAGATGATTCACCTCAGTGAATATTTTAGTGACTTCAGGATTTGTTTACTTTTCTTATATTGCAGAAATATAATGATAAATATAAGAAGGTATTAAGTATGCTATTTCCATTTAATTTACTGGCTTACAGTAGACTTTCAACCCCTGCAAACAAACATTTGTACTCTTTTAGTCAGAGCAGTCTTTAAAATGTTCTATGTTATACTGGCATTTTTAAAAAGGATCTGTGATATTACCAATATATAATCTTTTAATATTCAGAATATTAATATGTAACTTACTTCTTGCAGATTTTGATTTGTAAAACATCAGTATGTCTCTTGCTTTTATTCTTCATATATGGGATGATGATTTGATATAGACTGAAATTTTACCAGTAGTAA